>JAYRBW010102047.1:0-19377 GCA_036023295.1 Invenusta paracnida
CAACCCCTATACACTACTAGAAGCTGGCGGCCGCAACCACACCACGATTATCAAGCATCTCACTATCCTTTACAATATATAATTTATTTTTTGTTTTTTTACGTTTTACTTATTTAAAAAAAAAAATTTGCGGCCAAGAACCCCACAAATGCCGGAAATTATTGCACTTTATAGATTAGTGCACATAAAAAAAGTACAATTCAAGGACATATGAAATTAAGTACGATTCAAGAACATTTTCAATTTCAAAGACATGTGGCTCGCCTGGAATTATTATTATATCTTTACAAATAGGGTGAAAGACAGCGATAGGGATTTCGAGGAGTTGTATTACTGGTACAAAATACTGAAGGACAGATAAATGAAAGAAAGGAAAGGGGCTAACCTTCCACCGATTCGGCAGTGATTCTCGGCCAACAAGTGATGACGAGGAAGAGAACTAGGTACCAGAAGGAGACGAGAGGAACGAAGTAGTAGAACTGGTAGGGTCGGTTCATCACGAAGCAGAGACAGATTACTAGCAAGTTTAACCGGAACATTACCTGTGTATGGGATGAATGAATATTGATCAATAGAATGGTATAGCGTTGGTGCTGACCAAACAATTATATCTCAAATGTTAGAGGACAATGTTAATTTCTAAGTGGAGAAATTGAGAAAAATATCTTTTATAGATTATTTCGTGAAACCAGCTTATATTTTATCAAATTGTTATGATCTTTAAAAACTTTAAAATTATAAGTTATTTATAATTATAATTTATACATTTTTATTACAGTTATAAATTAATTGTAAGTATACTACTCAAAAAAATATAGTAATATAATTACTATAGTAATACAATTACTATATATTATGTTAAATTGTATAAAAACAGATCCAAAAGAAATTAATGTAAAACATTGGATTAAAGAAAAGTACAATTACGAAAAATCATTTTTAAAGCTACTATTACCATAGAAATAGAATAAAGTTCAAAACAGTTGATGTAGTTTTTAATGTTTTAAATTGGTACTCAACTGATGAAAAAATGTTAGTGTAGATATATTATGGGGTATTAGATAGCAAAAAAATATGAAATATCTTTATTACTTTATAACATTTTTTTAACTATATGTTAAAAAACGTTGTAACTTGTTCTCTACTATCTTACAAAATAATACATTTAAACTTTCAGATGTTAGAATTATTAGTGAAAATACTCCAAGATTAGTTTGCGAAGTATTAGTCAGTAATATATTCCCTAATAGATATAATAACAAAAATCAGACAATAACTTTCTCTATAGCTCACTCTAAAAGTAGTTAGTAGCCAAATATAGTTAGCATTACATTGTTTTTATAGAGAGCTTTGCTGGCGAATGTAGAGCTGCTGAAAATACTTTACTCACTTTAAAGAAACGTTGAACTGAACTGTTTTTATACCATCGAAAATACCAAAAATAATACTTCTGCAATAAAATAATGAAGAACTTAATATTAATATTGTTTTACTAAATGAGACAGCGGGTTATTTCTAGTATGTGCAAAGAAAATTTATCTTACTTAATGGCAAATTAAATATATATATAATTAATTATAAAGACGTAAGAATAAAAAAAAATTGATGAAATACTTTAACTTATAATAACTTATATAACTTAGCAAATAATATTTTCTTATGCTTTTACATATGCTACATTCCTTGTTTAAAGTCAAATACAAATGAATTCATTACAAACAATAATAAAATTAAAGATTGTTTCTTAAATTAATATAGTAAGATGACAAAGGCACAGCTGTAATCTAAATTATATGTAGTTGTGAACTGAAGAAGTGGTAAAGAACTAGAAGTGACTTAGAAAACAACAACAGCCAGTAGATCGAAGGGACTCAACCAGTGGTGTCAACTGAGGATTTTTTTAGATTGAAGCGAGTCGGATTTTTCTCAACAAATAGTAGATGACGTATTGCCGACTGTCGACTCGGCCACGTAATTTTAATAAATATATATATATTTGCAACATTCATACTGTTATATACTATACTACTATGTACTATATTATACTCTTAACTATATAAATATGTATTTAATTTATGTTTTAGTCGAAATAAATACGGATTAATTTTAAGCTACTGAAAAACTCTGAAACTGAGTAAAAAATCTTCGAAGTTTCTCGACTAGGCTTCATAATGTTATATCGATTAATAATAATATTATTATCAAAAAGTGTTTTTTCTAAGACCATATGAATCAAAGTTCATAAATATTCCCAGCATTTATATTGTTATTTAGCGTCAACTGTACTTTATAATTTAGGTTTTATAATTTGTTATTTTCTTCTATTAAATTCAACAAAGCATTTTTATGTTCTTGGGTAAACATGATTTAAATTTTAGCGCACCGATTATTATTTGAGCAACAAAATGTTTGTATAGTAGATAATTTTATTACACACAGCTGTTCAATTAATTGCAAGTTGATTGGCATTGAAGCCAATTCGATGAACTAGTTTATAAAAAAAACGCGAATCGAGGAAAACTGGCGTCGATCACTCCCCTTAGGTTATGTAGCCAGAGTCGAGTTTTTCGCAACCGCGGGTTTCAACCACTGGTCGAGGAAAACTAGATTTCGACTTGTTTCGATCTACTGGTTGTTAGGGTGATACATGAGCCATCTTTAACGAATATAATCACATCCCAGAGCAATCTATAATACCAAAAAGGAGAATCATGGTGCTAATTCACAAACCGTTCTGAAATCATTTGCATCACATGTATGCAATTTTTATAAAGTATATTTTTTAAAGTAGTCTAAAGTGAAGGGAATTAATGTCATTAAATTTTTTTAATTTAAATTAAAAAAAATGTTACATACTACTAAGTGATTAATATTTTACAAAAAAACTATGCGAAACGAGTAATCGCAGTATTATAACGAATAAATGTAGACTTCAAAGTATAAATAATTAATGTGATTCACGTCAAGATAATATTATTAAATTAGTATAAACGAACCTTTGAGAAGCGGGTGATACCAAAATCGCCTCTGGTCCAGAAATAAGTGAAGTGACCATATCCAGTGAGGAAGAGATAAGCAGAAACCAGAACTCGTATGTGCATGTAGATTGGGAGATGCTGGAGTTAGAACGCATTGAACGGATTTAAAAATCACATTTAAAATATTTCAATCATAGAAATTTGTTTTCCTTTATATAGTTGTATATATTTATTAATTTTATATGATTATAATATTACATAATACTAGTCAATGTTCCCCGTGTACTCTGTCCCATTTGTACTGACCTTGCTAGCTCCAGTGATATGATAGAGTAGAATGACAAGCTGCATCCAGCCTTTCCATTCGTCAGTTATGTCGCGATGGAGAACACCGGCCTGATAAAAAGAGGACATAAAGTGGATAGAATTTACCGAGACACTGAATAAGTAGTTTAAGCTAGTATTACAACTAAAGAATTATTTATACAGAACAAATATATGGGAAAAAAATCGAGTAATATAAAGTTATACGGAATTTGAAAATACAAAAAAATATTCATATAATATGTAAAAATTAATCCATAATTAAATAAAAAAGCATCTATAGAAGAAAATATACTTATATTGAAGGCGATTATACTTATAATACAACTTGCGACATGAAATATTTACCTGCTCGTGTGTTAAAATTGTAATTAGAAACGAATTAAATTTACGATAATATCAATTTTTATAGTAAGCATCTGACGTTGACTTATTGAAAAATACTTCCAGCTATTTAATGCTTTGGAATGAACGAATAAATCATAATTACTAGTACTTATACCTTGCTAAAAATTAGTGGAAATTAATGACAACAAACCATTTGGCTGTGTTCAGTGAAGAAGATACCCAACACGAAAACGTAGATGAGAGGAATGAGAAAACTTATTATTGTGTAGGTCTTGTTCTCTTTCATGAAGAATATCGTTCTAAATTGAAAAGTAATATTAAATATGATATTTTTAAATAAAATTTCCAAAATGATATGCATCATCTAATTATAAAAATGTATTACAATTATTCTAAGTCGAATTAGCGATACCTTTTAAATATAATAAATATCAGTTAAATACATGTTTATAAATAAGAGAGTAGATATAATATTATAAATATCTTGTCTGAATTAAAACATCGTTATGATCTATTTAAAAAGTGAAATTTTACTGTACAACTTAAAGTTTTTAATATGCCATACAATAAAAAACACACTAAAAGTAAGATACACTTTTCGCAATTTTCTAAATTAAATAATAAATTATTATTTGTAAAATATAATACTTTTTAGTAATATGCAAAAAAATAACAACCATAAAAATATAATTTAAAAAATTTACATTAATTGATAAACTATATTGGAATGCATATTAGTAATATAATTAAATAATAAACGAAGTAATCAAATCAGATCTTTCACCCAATAGCTCACCGATCACAAACAAAGAAATAAACCAGGATAAAACCAAGTTTGGCGAGCGCAGTGGACAGCTCGTAAATGACAGAAAAGAGATTTCCCTCATCTGGTGAAAAGTCAGACCCTGCACGGTGGTGTGTTGCTAAGAAGGGTTTGGCTCGCCGGCCTTGAGAACATATGGAGGAAGAATATTATAATTTGGTAGTTTGAATTAGTTGTAGAGTACAATGTATTTATAGTGAACTTGCGGTTATTTATATGAAAACTATACATGACTTATATAGAGGAATATATAATCCAGTAAATGTAAAATAAATTAAATTTGCATTTTAATATGATTATAAACTATTACTACTGTGCAATGAAAACGAAAAGTTACAAATATATCCAATAAATAATAAATATAAATCACCAAAACTGCTTTGTGGATTATCGAAGTGCAATATTCACCATGTTATTAGTCGCTGAATGCATTTAAGATATAGTTTAATAGTTAAAGCGCAATTTGAGATCTTTTTAGTCTCAAAAGAATAAGATATTTCGAAGAGAAACTGAAGAAAGTATTTACCATTAAGCTGGTCGCCTCCTTTACACGTTCTCCAAATACGATCCACAATGAAGCAAACGGTGGCTGTTGCGATACTGTTAGAGGGAAGAGAAGCAGAAACAAATTATTTTTAACGAAGCGAAATACTATGAGCAGCATTGAAAATAATAAACAAATACCGAACCTTTTCTGATATATGTAATATGTATCAGTATCAAGAGTGAAGCAGTGATGTAAAAAAAGAAGATTTTTAAAAGGAACATTAACAGAAATATATACATGTCCATGAAATCTTCCTATATCAATATACTCTTGTATAACATACACATACACATGCTCGTACACAACACATAATATATGAGACATAATGCTTAGTGCAATATAATATTTCTCTAAAATTGTAAAATTCATTAAATTTTTTTAATCTGAAAATATTGCAAAATAAAAAATGTTGACGTAAGAAAAAATGCCAGTATCAGCACTGAATAAAAAAAACGGAATTGATATTTTTAAACTGGTAACTTTGAGCTGTTAAATAATAAGTGCACTGAAGGACAAGATTAAAACTTATTGGTTATGTAAGTATGTAGGTGTGATTATAGTGATAATTTTACCAAAGTCCAAAGAAGGCGAACGTGATGATCTGTGTCTTGGTGACTGGTTCTGGAATGTTGCAGCAGGTCCCGTCAAAGAACTTGATGTGATTGTTGCAGTGCATGTTGAGAAGGATTTGCACATACTGGAAGCAGATGATTACAATAGTACAAAATACTGGCAAAATGAGAAAGAAAATAAATTGAGTAGAAGTATTTTCAATATTCAAAAAAGTTAGTTATAGCTTATGGCAAAAATAAATAGGCGAGAGACCCCAGAAATATGTTTAAAACTCAGAGTATGTAATAATAATAAATTGGAAATTCCCGGTAAAAAATTTCAGAGACGGGTAAAGAAGAAGTCAAAATTTGAAAAAAAATATCATTTACTTAAAAAAAAACATGACTGAAAAAAATTATTATGATTATAAGACTTTAATGTGACTTCACATTTAACACAACTTTTTATAAATCTCAATATTACCAATGACTTCATAAAAAAATATGAATCGTTATATATGAATATATTATGTACAATGTTTACTATAACAAATTCTTTGCTTAATTGTTGTTTAGAGAAAACCACATTCACACGCAAATGATACGGACAAGAAAATGCTGATAGAGTAGCGAGTAGGAAAACACAGATTATTAAGAAACAAAATGAAAGAATATTATCAAGATACGATGATTGCGTATACCCAGTGCAAAGCCTGATATGAGACGTGAAGGCCATCAGTGGTGGGATCTGTGAATCCAATCGATTGGGAGATGAGACGGTTCGAACTCCACATTTCAATTCCGAGAGGAACTCTATGGTGAAAAGAAGACAGAAGAAGGTATTATACCAGTAGATATTACTTAGAATCGTTAAACTTTTAATAACAAGTAACAATTAGAAAGAAACGGAATACAGTTTGGTATTTGAAGAAATAATGTAGCAATATATAAAATAAACAAAAAACTCAAATCAACTTTTTTATCAATAAAAGATATATTTATAAGAAGGTTTAACTTCAGAATATGAATATAAATTAGACCACAATATGCAAGGATACAAAAAGACACCTTTTCAATTTAATTAATTAGTAGAAAATATTCATTTTTTAATAATTCATTTATCTAAATATATTTAAATTTAAATCTTCATAAATAATTATCAGCTGATAACAATCATTAGTACATAAACACCATGTCAAGTGAACAAACTCACGGCTATAGCAGTGAGTATGAATGAGTTATATTACATTTATTAATATGAAACAGTTAACAAACTACACACTGCCTACTAATACATGATAGGTACGTGTATATATGTGTATGTATATTAGGTTCGTGTAACATAATATTTTGTTAACAATCATGATCATTAACAAAAGAAAATCCAGGCGGTAGATTAGTTTTAATAATATTTATAAAACCTACACAAAAATGTTGTAATAACAATGGAATAGTTCAAGATCTTCAGCTTGAAACATTATAATTCCCCTCAAAACTCACAATATTTGGGCGGCCGCTAAATTGTATTGATCGATTAGTTTATTTGAAATCATCGATCGATTCGGATAAAGGTGGTCTTCGTTCACAGGATCTAATTAAACAAGGAAAAGAAAATTAAACAGAGCTACATCATTATTTCCATGGCTGATACAATAGAATACTAGTTATAAATATATAGTTAGCTACTAATAAAAACACCAAAGAAAAAGAAAAAATATAAATATATGATATTATAAGAATAATAATCTGAAAATATTATCATAGTAGCAAAATTGAATTACTAAATTCACAGTGTTCAACACTTTAGTCATTTAAATTAATGGCAAGGAGATAATAGCCGTAAAAATAAATCTGGGTGTAAATTTTAGTCCCATACTAATATTAATTTCATGAACTTATAACAGGTTAAATTTTGGTAGAAATAACTGATCGTAAATGTATATGTAATAGTATAATATAATATGTATATTATTATTATACAGGACATTATAGCATATTTTAAATTATTTCAATTGTAAATATGCAAATTAATGTATTCTTAATTTTATTCAGAAATAAATTCACCATAAAATATACCTATTCAACTAGTTTCGTCCTAAACGGACATCATCAGGAATTATAATATTTAATACATTAATACCAAAAGTAAAGCTTATACGGGTTACAGATGAATCTTAATTCAATTAATCTGAGAGCAACTGTTTTTTTCTGATATTAAAAAATGTATACAATAATGAATGCAAATATTATACTAATACATTTGTGTACCATGCAGTAGCTGTAACGTTGAAATTAGGAAATTAATCATTTTAAAATCATTTATTCACGTTTTACTGCAGCCTAGTAAGACTATATTTAGTTTCATGGATTTAACTGCGCGCTTATAACAAATAATACACAAAGCGTGCTCTGAGTATTATCGACCCAGTTTGCGTATCTACAATAAGTACTTGTGCACTTATATATTAAATTTACTCATGGACCTTATTAGGAGGCGTATTTGTCAAGTTTGGTGATACAATTAGTAAAAAAATCCACTAATTACAGTGTAAATTTAACTGAGTAAACCCCAGTGATATAAAAATAATTAAATAAACAGTATTATTACCCTGTAGCATCCAAATAATCCGGCTCTTTTCAATGGTCTTAAAATGCCGCGATATTCGAGTCAAATTTGCTGAAAAGGGTACATATATAAAAATATTATAAATATATCATGTTTATAATGATGCTAAACATATTAACTATCGGCATTACTACTCACTCTTAAACTCATTCAAGCCAACTTTTGATCCGTTATATTGTTTGATTATCCACTGAAAAAAGCATTAATAAATTAACACTAATATAAAGTGGAAGTGATATAAAAGTAAAATAATATAATAAAATAAGGTACTAAAAAGGAACATGCCTAAAATGTCGTTTATATACCTCCATACAAATTTTTTTTGATCCAATAATTTAATTGTGAAATAACAGTGGAAAATTATAAGAGCCTTTTCCATTCTCAACCTTAATGAACACTACTGATGACACTAATTTAGGATATATATATACATTATGATATTAATTTTTATAATGTTTTTGACAAATGGGTGAATACATTTTAAATAAAAAATCTGACTTCACAATGTTAGATAACACAATTTTATTGCTTTATTTGTCATAATATGTATATAGAAATTTTCATATAAGTAGTCAATAAATGTAAGAAATAACTACAAGAATTCTATTATTCACGAATAATTTATTTAAAAGCTATTGCTGGATGAAGATAATGGAACTATAATCGACAGGGCTTAAACATACCGTTCCTTGAGACATAATAATAACCGAAGGTACAATTTCAGTTTTATCGGACCACCTTTGAAACTGGGTATCGAGATCCTCACTGGGAAATGGTTGCCAACGAAACCGCTGTAAGAAGTCAATCAGACACGAGTACCGATCAATATAGACTAATTCGTGTAATACTATAGATTTCAACAAATAAAAGTTCACCAAGTTGACATGTGAAACCTTAAATTTCCATTTTGGGCTAAGATTAGTAGACAGACTGTTTAACTAAATATAACTCTAATTCAAACAATAAACTATTAGAAACTTGAAAAATCCAGAAATTATTATGATGTAGATAATGCAAGATTTTTTAAAGATTGTGAAACGCTATTTTCATTTTTTAAACATATTCAGTAAAAAAACTAATAAAATATACCATCAATTTTTTAGCAAATGAAACGGGTTAGACTCACAGTATAAAAGCAAATAACTATTAAGATATATTACTTTTTAATAATTAATCAAACACAAGACCACCCATACATTTCATGATAGAAATATGTTTAAATTTTAGTGATACCACAGTAAAAGAGATTTATGCATATATATGTATTATGTATGCGTACTTCAATATATCATATTGACATAATATGCTACAAGTGTCCAGAGTATTTCATTTAGTAGGACGGCTGTTGAGTTTACCACAGAATACCTAAATAAGAAGCTTAGTGCAACACAATACATTATAATCGTCACAGTTCTATTAGAAGTCATCTGAATCTGCGATTATAAACGTGTGGAATGTTTCTAGAAAATGAACATGAAGCACGCAACTTTATGATTTGACTACTATCTTGTTATCGAATTAACAAATTTATAATAAAAGAAGCGGACATACACTGCAAACTGGATTAACAAAATGAATACCTAACACAATTTGAGTCATGAGAGACAAACATATCAAGCAAGTTAGATACACCAAATTCATTCAATTTTATGTCATATTTTAGCAGTGAGAAAAAATAACACTGGATGGTATAGACCGGATTTTTAACGTTGTTGATGTTAGACAATGAGACTGAAGCGGATGAGTTAGCAGAGTTAAATAAAAGAAAGAAAATTACGTTGATAAAAAGTAGTATCATGATATCTGTTAAGTAAAAATAGAAAAAATGTCTAAATTTAATGCAAATTGACAAAATATTTCTGTTAAATGACAACAATTACATATGACGCAAAAGTGAACATAAAATGCATTAATTATGTATATTATTATTAATATTATGGAGTAAACATTACATATAAAATAGTATTTTCAAAATCCGATAACAGATATTGTCATATAAACAACTTTTATTATCATACTTTTTCATTTAAAGGAAAGAAGTTTTTATATTATAATTAAAGATAATTAAGTCCCTTTCTTTATAAAACGTAAAGGTATAAGACATTAAGAAGCAGGATATCTTCTAAAATACACATACTACATTTTAAATAAATATTTAGAGTTTTGTCATCAGTGATCAAATTTATTAAAAAATATAGCTCTATTTGAAATTTTTAATAACGAGAAATAACAAGCAAGTACTTGTTTTGTAGAAAATAATACAAAGAAAATAATCAAGTTTTTGAAACATAAACACAAAAGCCGATTTATAAAAAAATCAATTACTTTACAATTGCACAAAAAAATTGTGTAAATAGTGGTCCAGGCTTTTAAAATGAATAATTTTATTATTAATATTTGTATCTTAATGTCTACACACATATCTATATTAAACGCACAATAGCACAAAATATGTGCTAGAATATAGTAAAAAGTGCAGTTATAAATTTCAAAAATGTATATAAAACTAAAATTCAGACAATTTCCTATAAACAAAACACGTTTTCCATTGATTTCATCAAAAAATCATGTTTACAAAATGGCGAAAACCTTGATACGTTATTTAAAAAGATAATTATTTGTATAACAATTTACATAGAACCATGCTTCTATAGTATTCTTATAATAGTTTTTGAATCTAAAATATTCAAAATGCTTTAAGCTTTTCTTTCCGTATATGACTACAAAAAAGCCCATCTTTAAGAAGGAAGCACTTACGACATCGAGATTGTATCGACTGTTCTGGAAGCTATGATGACTGTGCCTTTCAGTTGGAGCGAGTGTGCGACCTCCGCTCACGGTGGCCTCCCCTCCCCCTTCGTCAACGACGGTAGACACAGCCTTGGAGAGATGGTTGACCAGGTGGAGGTAGAGTTCCCGCATTCGGGAGTCCCCGATAATAGTCATTCGACTGTTGGCGCCCCAGTAGGCGATGTAGCTCATGCAGGTTCGAGTATCCCTGATGGGGTCAAGATATCAAACCGTTACTTAAAAATGTAATGCTTTCTCGGCGAATTCATACCAGTTTATTTTATAACTTATTACAAGTTTTATTTTCCAACAGTTAATTTTTAGGTGAAAAGGGGTTTCAAAGGTTCAAAATGGTATGTTAGAGAAAGCGAGTTCAACCAATTCTTCGGTTTATTAAAAAATAAAATTCTCAAAGATATGCAGTACTAAATTGGAATTATTCTCTACCTCAAAGTTAATACATACTTTAATTGAAAATAAACCTTCTCGATATTCAGAACTTTTGAAACAGTTACAGTATCATATTACACATTATATATAGCTAAATAAATTTTAATGGACTATTTTAAAGTAATAATTTATTAAACATTTGAATATTACCATCGAATTTAATTGATTTTAAATATATTTCCAATAATAAATTTATGTCAAATTTTTCCAGAATTGTTCTTTTCATTTTATTCATCACACATAACTTTAAATTAGCGTAGAAAAAAATGAAGCAGCAACAGTTCGATTTTTAATACCGTCTAAAAGTTGTATTTATTGTATTCACGTCTTATCAAGAGTAAATTTCCTGTAAAATTAAGATTAAAAGGAGTCGCAGCTAGTAACGTTATCACTTTCGATGTAGTTGAGGCATTAATATTAACCTCGACAAGGTTTTGGCCTATTTCTTCAAAATTTTAAGGCACTCGATAATTTTATTTTCTCAGAATCCCTTTGTTGTTGCACATATTTTGGGGCGCTCAATGGGTTCTTATGGCCTGGCCAGAGACTGATACAGATTGATCGCTCGAGTAGCCTTTAAAGGCTACTGCTCAAAAGCATTGAGCTTGCTAATAACCGTTACGCACACACAATGATTTGCGTGCATCTTCGATAAGCCATCGGATTTATTTGTTTTTCATAATCTATCCAATATTGTCTTTCTCAAATGTTCTTTTTGGGCAGTACCACGGGTCTTTGATCTTCTCTAAAGGCATAGGAAATAATGACTTATTTTGCAATGGACACCTTGATATGTACAATTCAAAAGCCAAAACAGGACAATTGTTGAGGGATACGTACATTTTTTAGGTTTTCATGTTTTCAAAATACTTCTGCGATAGTGAACTTCAGACATACTTAGTGGAATATCCATAATTTATAAAAATATACTTTCCCCGTCACTGTCCTTAATTATACCAAACGAATCCATTGTCAATTGAGGCAAAACCTCGCGTTCTTCCTGTTGAAATATTTATGAATACGTTTCATATAGGCCAGTTCAATTGCATTTTTTCCCTTGTTGCCATCTTTAAGCCATTTTTCAACTATAATTCTCAGTGTTGCGTTGGCTGGATTGAATTCGTTATCCTATCATTTATTTTAAGATACAACACTCAATCGCCTGGGAATCAGCTGCTAATTTAACTAAACACGGTCCTTTCTGTAATATGTATTAATATTGTCATACCAATTATACATGCATTGATCTAAATCTTCATATTATAGCCATTCTAATTAATAATTTACTGTTACTAATTCTGGCAGAGACTATAAAACTGGGCAACTGATATTATGCCAACCTGATTTGATTGTCAATAATATATTTTTTTCTCTTTTTGGTTTTAGTTATTTGTCACATTGAATTATCTATTTCAAATAGTCACAATGTGGTGTATACTAAATGTAATAAAGACTGGTATAAATGTAATAATAAAATTATTTCAAAAACAACCTCCAATGCTTTTTTAAACTCACGAGAAGCTTATATGATTTTTATCAAGATCTTAAGTGAGTAGTAATAGAATAAGGGAAATGTGACGATAGTGCACTAGTTAGTTAAATATAATCAGTTAAATACACCACTCAGAGTCCAAAGTCTCGCAACTTATTAATCTACTATTTCTCCAGTGATATTTTTTGTGCGATTAGGACTTGTGCCCTAAATTCTGGCTTTGTTTAACATATAACAACCCGGGCATAATTTTACAACTTCTTATTTCCTAGGCTTGTAGTATATGTACAAGTATAGCTTGATTGATGTCTAACATTCTTTCCTCCACCTCAGGTTTTGGTTTTATTATCTTTGCTGTGTTGTTGTTTAAACTAGAATGTTTTTTCTCCTTTATCTAGAAGCAGTCAGTCTTTCCTACCTTGTATGGTTCCTACTCTGGTTTTTTTGTTAGTCATCTTGTTATAGAGTTACCATTCTTCTGATTCCTTTTATATTTCCTCGTTGTCTTATCTCTCTTTCAGGGTTGACTGTGACTGATGCATTTTTAAATTTTTGATTGCATGTTTATATTTCTGTTACCTCAGAGCCAGTGAGGTAGAAATGAATTGATGCCCTTATTGCAATAAGACTTCTTTGTGTAAAAGGTTGGACATCTGCGCACGTAAGTTAAAAAGAAGCGCAAGTACTGTCCCAAAAACTTTGCAGGCATATGCTCGATATTTGTAGATAACTTTTGTTCTGTCAGAAAATTCTTTAACTTTTTAACATGTGTTTGGGTTGCAAACTGTGTGGACCTTGGTATGGCTTTCATTTCCTTTCATATGTTTGCTTACAAATAGTCATAATGTTCGTCTTCAGTTATTAGATCTCTAAAAAACATTAAATGGAGATCAGACAAGAGTTTATAAATACTTTGGGTTGTCACCTATGATAATTCGGTTGACAATCCTAGTATTTTACCAATTAATTAGAGACATTGTACAGTTACATTTAAGAGACACACAAACAATTTGGTAATTATGGTGAATATACTAATTTACAAGTTGAAATTTAATATTCAATAAATTTAAATATTTAGAATCGATTTAGCTATGTCCAATAAAAATCATCTCAGTAATTGAATTATTAGATAAGGTTTTCTAGACGCAATGCACTGGCAAATTTTACCCACTATTCAAACATATGATGTCTACATTGTAATATGAATATAAATATAATATTAACAAAGTAATAATATAAAAATCTCTGCAAGTATAAACAATCTTTTAAACATTTTCATAATTAAATGTTCAATTCTATGTTCAATATAATCTTGAACTAGTAAACATAGTTATTACAAAAGGTACAAAAAACTAATGTTGAATTAAATGGCTACAAACTGTGTTAAAACTACATGAAAATATAGCAAAATATATTATAATTTAAAAAGTAGTTAGAGAAAAAACCATACTTAAAAATAACTTCATTTGAAAGAATTCATTTAAAATGGTTAATTCTACTAAATTTAAAACACGGTGAAAATATTACATACAAAAGTAAATTATATTCACAATTAAACCTGTTAATTTATATAAAAAATCTACAGTGTAGTTACTGTTTTCTACTTTTAAAGTTCAGTCCATGTATTACAGAACAAATAATAATTATAATAAAATTAATACCTATAAGTATATTCATGTATCATACAGCCATATGGTTGCCATTTAAGGTTTCCTTGAAAATGACCATCTGTGAGAAGCCATTTGCAGGAATTTCCACCTAAAAAAGAAGTTATTTTAAAACAAATATTTAACTGCATATGCCATAAAAAATAATTATCCATAAAAGTATGAAATTGTGCTCAATTAATGGTTCTAGTTATGTTCAATGTCTAAATGTGAAGTATATAAAATGACTCAATTTGTATTTAAAAAAAATGAATACAACATAAAGTTATATAATGTACACATTTTGAAAAATATAACAAAAATGATATTACTTGACGCAGTGAATGTTACGTCAAATAATTTTCACTTCAAATCAAACCAGGATATATAGTTCTTTGATCCTTGATTTGTAAATTTTGTACAGATTGCCTAGCAAAAAAGAATTTATCCTTTTATTTTGATTTTTAATATAAGAGAAAAAAATAATGTATTCCATGGCTTGGCATAGTCACATTTATTCTGCAAAAATCTTGTGACTTAGGGTATTACGAATTTAATTAATATAATTAAAATAGGCCAATAAAATAACTTTGTTTAGATGGATTATAAATTGTAAAATTAAACATCATTGTATGTTAAGACTAGAGGGAACTTTAAATATCTGAATAACCCATGAGATTGGATAAAGTAATCTGTAAGTATTTTGTATTAATTGATGTATTATATTAAAGTTTAACTCTCTGCACAGGCTATTATCTTTAACCTGATAATGATAGTATTACAATCTGAAAAAGTTCACCTACAAAATGGCTATATTATATATAAAATATTAATTGAAAGTATATTCACTAGTGTTTTTATTGGCTAGTTATTTAAATGCCAAGCATTGTCATATGCATATGGTAGTCATGAGAAGGCATATTCAAGCAATCAGGTACTATTCCACTATTTATGCAAAACATATATCTTATATACATATATGTATATATAAGATAATGTACACTGTGTAGAGGTGTTATTATTATTTTATAAATAATCTATAAATGATAAGTGCATTAAGTATGCATGGTACACTATATATAAAATTCTTATCAAATTTATAATGTCACATATAAGTTATCCATGTTACAGTACTTCAAATTTCACACAAAATAACACATTTAATAGAAATTTTTATCTTGAATATTCAATAATACCACTGAAATAATATTTTTATCTACTCATATAATATATATATGGCATTGTGTCATAATGTGGAATTTTGTAAGAATATATATTAGATTAGTCTATTTACTATTTATTGAGTCTCAAATTCATAAGTGCATGTATATTGGCTCAGGAGTTATTTATATTAGTGGTTAGGCAATTACATGAATTTGGATAGGTATTTTTAGAACTTTATTTATTTTAAATGTCCTGTAAAAAAACTATTTCAAAATTTATAGATATGTAATAATGTATATAAACATAATGACATGGTTATAATCTAGGATGAATTTTTATACTAGATACAACTATTGATTTTGTTGTATTTAAAATATTTAATTGCTATATATAAACAATTTTATAAAATATATATATACAATTTAAGGCCTTTTAATTCTAAACAATGCTAAGTTGCCTAAGTACTTATTTTAATTGTTTTACATAAAAATAAATACATTTTTTAAATTGAATTAATCTTGTATACATATACTTATGATAGATTTAAGTTCATAAAATAAATATTCAATGGTTTTAAGAAATGTTAACATGACACATAAAATTGGATGTTCTCTCAAATAAATTGAATGTGCTTCCTTTAGTGGTGCCATCATAAATTGTTTATGTTTTGTTACTTTTACTCTCACTGCATCTAGTTTCATGCCAATAATTATTTAAAATGAAATTAGTTACAATTTCATTGGCATTACTGGGCACAACTTCATTAGAACTTGTTTTAGTAGGAATTTCAACCAGACCAATATCTTTAGCAAAAAGTAAGAGTGCTGCCTTTTGATTTGTTGGTGATCTTGCTAAGTGACTTTTATCTTTTGCTTTTGTTTTCCCTATAGCTTGAGGTGTTGTATTAATCATATCAATAGTCTTGTTCAGTGTTTGCTTGTTTTGCTGAATTTTCTTTATTCTGTATCTTATGACTGCATTTTTATTATTTACTCTAGGTTTTCTTTTCCTGGAAATTCATCTTACTCTTTTTTTCTGATTTCTTAATCAATCCTTTTTTCTTGATAAAATCTTACTTTTCAGATTTTTTCTCTATATTCAGTACCCCTTTAAAACTTGTCAGCATCATTGTAATTTAGTGAAATGTAAGTAAGCAATAAATAATTTGAATGTTTTGACAGACTTCTATTCTATAGTGTGAAATAGCTTATTATTAAAATTTAATTTCTAAATAATTTAAATGATTCAAGATATAAATTTTTAGATTTATATGTAATACAATACATAAATCAAGATTCTGTAATTCTGTAACCACTAGTTAAACTATTTATAGGTTATATATTGGTAATATATAGGTACATTACTATTTTTTTATAAAGCATGTATTAAAAATGAAAAGTCTATTGTTTTGTGTAAATTAGATCAAAACTCTTGGCCCAAAAATTTGACTTAGGTAAAGCCAGAAAATAGTTATGCTTATAAATAAATATTAAAGATGCTAGACATTTGCACGATATAATAACAAACAAACAAAACTCTCTAGCACCACAAACAGTCCAAGCTCTAGTCATCAGCAAGTTTTATTTATCAATGACCAACCACACCAGCACATCTTCCCCATTACAGAAGACCTGATAGAATTGGCTGAATAAGCTCATACAACATATGATAGGAGAATGAAAAAAGAAAAAAAGAAAGAAGATAAAAACAAGCAAAAAATGAAAGAAGTTGAAGTCTTAATATTTTTCAGTCCGAAAAAAACCACTAAGTTGGCTGATGAAATAACTGCAAAGGAACAGCAAATAAAAAGTAGTCTGGAACAAAAAAATGATGCATGTGCAGGAGGAGGTTCCATAAAGTATACAGAAGAGAGATCTTGAATTGAAGCTTCTGTTGGTAGAAAATGAGAAAATGGAAAGTAAAAAGGAGACAACTATGCATTATTTGTCAATGTGAAAATCATTGCTTATTAAAAACTTTTTAAAACATTATTTGAGATCTATGAATACTGCCATAGGTATATTATATAAACATATTGTATACATCTATTTTATTTTTGCAACTTTGTACTATTATAAAAAAATATGTATATGAAATAATGGTTCACAATTTTATCTTTTGCCTGAAAACTTTTACTTGGGCAGAAAAATAGGAAAATACAAAATGCAAGCATTGCCATAGAGTACCAGAATTCTAAATACTTATATAATTGTTTCACAAGATTAAAAGTTATAGCCATTTTGAAAAGTGTATCTTTGTAAATTTACTATAAATTTTGCCTACTGGTCATTACAACCAAAATGGTCCAGGTTTTGTGGCTGTATTTAGAATTAGCTAAAATTTAAAGTATGGCATATTTGAGACCCAAATAAGTCAAATCTGAAATATTTTTGAAAAATATTGAACTGTATTGATTTTATAGGCTATTGAAATTGAAGATTTTAACCATAAAGTGCCATAGAATGACAGATGAACATATTTTTAATTTATTGTAACTTGGTATACCAGGAAAAACAAAACAAATAACTTGTGGTCTAAGATAATACTGATGTATACAGGCCTCCCACGGGTAAAAAAACATATTTTTTTAAGGATTTTAGGACATTTTATAGCAAAATTTTCTTTGGTTATAAATCTAGGTAGTTGATTATATTAGTCAATATCTATGTATACCACCTATGTTATGTTATATGGATGGTTATTCAAAAAGAAAAAGCATTTTTTCTTTTGATGTAATTCAAAAGCAATCACTTCATGCTGCTGCTTGGATTCTTCACATTTTTTAAGTTTTCTTGAGCAGCTTCTCTTAGTATTTTCTCTTGGTCTTGCATCTGTTTCTTGCCTTTAGGGATGCCAACTGGTTTTCATAAAATCCATGGAAGGGGGATCTGGGGTCAAGGGGTGGAGCCCCTGGGGGTTAAGGAGGCAAAGCCCCCAGAATTTTTTTGTATCTTAAACCTTCAAATATGCCCTAAAATGCACTATAAATCATCCAAAACTATGGCCTCTGCACTTGCAGAACCTACCAAACATTATAATGGGTAATATTATAATATACATTTTTTCAACTTACATAACATTCAATGTTTACACCTGACACCCTAACCCCGCCTATTATTATTGCATTTTTGCACAAATCTCATGACCCATCAAAATGAAAGGCAAATCTGCAGAAGATTGGCATTCCTGCGTAAATCACAGTGATATTGTTGTTGTGATTGTGAAACAGAATCTAGCAACTTTCTAGTTATAGGGAATTTCATAATTCCACCAACCTGATTCAATTTGTTTTTCACATGACGCAGAGCTATTATTGTATCTTCATTTAGACTGTCTCCATGAACATCCAAGAAAGATTTGTTTATAGAGAATCCTTGTTCATGTACAAAATTTCCTTGAGATAGTGATAAAACACACTTCACCAAAGCTGTTAATTGAGGATATTTCATATTGCCATTTGGATTGCTAATTGAAAATATGTTAGACCAATAAGTATCTAATTGAACAGTTAATGACTTTTCCACATCCACATCAATATCTAACCACAACTGGCTAACTTCTTTCCAATATGATCTTTGAGGAGTTTTGAGAGTGCATTTATTCAGTCCATACCAATTTTTTTGAATGGTTTCAGTTTG
>JAYRBW010102058.1:0-19376 GCA_036023295.1 Invenusta paracnida
TTTCAGAAAATGTATAATAACCTTGGTTGCTCAAACTGGTACCCAAAAGTCCAAATATGCTGTTTGGCAGAAGGACTATAGGTATATTGTTATCTGTTGATAACCTCATGTATGACAGATATAGTGATATATCACATCAATATATTAAATTATTCAAAAACTAATAAAAATAGCATAAATTCTAATACTAATTATTTGAAAAAATATTTAGTTATTAACTAGTTATTATTGTTAATAATTAGGTGATTGATTTGATGCATAAATTATAAAATAATCATGTTGAAGTTGCTTGATTTCTTTAAATGAACGCTACCAAAATAAAGTAAATAAAATTAACATTTATTAATAGTGAAACACATTTTGCTGTAACCAACAGCATATATCAAGAAAACAGAATTTTGAGACTATACATTAGTGTATTTATACAAGAAGATACTACATAAGAAACTAAACATATACTTGCGCATAATGATTAGAAATTTTTATACAGCTTTAAGACTTAAAAGGAGTCAGAATGAAATAAATTATGATTAAGACTATGATTAGAACATTTTATGTGAAGAAATTTCTTAAAGGATAAATCTCATTTACATTTAGCAGCATATATCCAAAATAGGAAAATCATTAAGTGCACAATTATAATTACATAATAACCTATGATGAAAATAACAGATTGATTAAGAGATCGTGTTATTTAATGTGATTATGTCGTTTAGTTTTACTTACGAGCGGACAATTTACTGGAAATAAATAAGTTAACAGTACGCCAAAAAAGGAAGCTAGGGAAAGCATTAGAAACAAATGCGTCTCTTTTTAGGTGTATTTATTTCCTAATGTTATTATTTAGGTGATAATAATTGTTGTACCCTAATTGTACCATTTTTTGGAAATACCTCCGTTATTTATAGTTTATGTCAGCAATTTAATCTAAATGCTAAACAACTTTTTTCTATTTGTAAGATTAGTTGTTAATATTTTCTTAAAGATCGATAGCTCTTATTCTGTAGCTCTTCGTTCTATTGTAATTTATATATTTAGAAGAGAGAACAAAGGGTGCTATATAGGTAAAACATAAACGAAACTTACATATAATCACACTAAAGAACTCGATGCGACCTCTTAAAGAATCTGTTATTTTACTCATCGTTTTTTAAATGTAATTGCAATTGTACACTTAATGATTTTTTAATTTTGTATACTGTTAAATCTAAATTATATTTATCTGCTAAGGATTCTTTTCACATACAATTTTCTAATTCTATTAGTCTGTGGGCCAGAACATTTGTTGGTACCCCAAAAAGGAGGAAGGGTGTTATACATCGTTAGAAAGTAGACATCTCCAA
This sequence comes from Invenusta paracnida, assembly GCA_036023295.1. Lineage (NCBI taxonomy): Eukaryota > Metazoa > Platyhelminthes > Proseriata > Coelogynoporidae > Invenusta > Invenusta paracnida. The sequence goes on from JAYRBW010102058.1 coordinate 1,344, forward strand.
TTTGGTATAGTTGAACCAAATTATTGAAAATTTTATGATGTCCCATATTAGGAACATGTTCTGTATTGTTTATCTAATTTTCATGAAAATACATATTTAAAAATATGTTTTAACTATTATTCATAATAAAATGTTGCATATACCATATTTTTATCTAAGAGACTTTCTTAAATTTAAAAGCATTTTAAAATGGCACTAGTCAAAGCATTGACTAAATTATTTAGTAACCAGAAATACTTTAAGATAGTTCCCAATCCATTTTTATAGCTAAAATAAGCCTGAACTAAGCTTGGGAGCTGCTATTCATATGTAACTGAAAAGTTATTATTATGATCTAATTTTGTTTGTAATATCTAGAAAACACTTTGATAAACAAATTAATATGCAACATTTTTTTATAAATAATCGTTAATACATTTTTTTCCTCTAAAAATATGCATTTTCATGAAAATTAGGTCAAAACGAGTCAAACATACAGACATTTTTTTATTCTTTAATATAAGAAATCAGAAAAATGTAATAATTTGTTCCAATTACCAATTGGTAATGTCCATCATATTTTTTGGAATCTGTATACATTCATAGATTTCTATCGATGTATCAAACTCTTCTTCCCTTTTTTGGATACAGGCCCACGGAATTTATAGTATTAATGGTAATTTATTTATTCTGGCTCCTCTTATACGTTTTAAAACTGTATAATAAATGACTTGTCATTATTCATTAGTATATGTTTAGTTTCTTATGTAGTATCTTCTTGCATTAATACACTAATGTGGAGTCTCACATATTCTACTTGCCTGATAATACTGATGGTTGCCGCGAAACATGTTTCGCTACTGATGAATGTTATTTTATTAGCTTTAATTTGGTTCTGTAAATCAAGTAAATCTATTGCCCAGAATATAATTTTTTTAAAAGGATTACAAACAAAATATTTTAATTTGTTATCTTATTGAACTCATTAAAGTTGGTGATATACAGGTAGTTTAAATTGTTACAGAGTAGTGCAGTTAGAAATATTGCTTATGAATTGTAATATTTGAAAATCCAGATATTTTATTTTACATGTTTTCTCACAAAAAAATTATAGCTTTTCTTTGAAATTAACCAGCACACATTAATTTATTCAAGAGTACAGTGAAATAATTTAGCAAGAAATACGAGACAAAGTATTAGCGATTAAATTACAAACAGTGTTTGACATATAATTTTGAGGAGCGAATTTAGATTCAACGATGATAATTTATAGTTACAGTAACCTTTCACACAATATATACGAGTAGTTTGCGTCTTCCTTTAACTTAAGGAGATCTTTAGCTTTGTGGTCTGTAGTTTTTGATCCGCCAGACATGAATTATTCACTAAATGCTAGAACGTGCATTTTTCTAAAATAATGCCATTGGAAACGTCAAGTTATAAAATGAAGGATAAGTGAAGGTCGCCTCTAAGTACTGTGGTTTCCAGTGCACTGCGTGGGTAACACAGAGATAATTAAGATTTTATTAAAAATGGAAAGAAGTCTATCAAGCTTAGGAAAGGGCATACGTTAGAATTCAAAATAACCCCACACACAAATATATACTCTCACAATCAGACTGCTCCATATTAATTGTATGTTTATGCATTCTTTAATGTTTACGATGTAAGTAATATTAACATACATACACAGTTATATAAGACTGATAACATACACTTAATTACTTATTTAATGCTAGTCTTTTTCTATTGTACAGTTACTGTTCATATTTTTCCCGTAACTGGCTGGCATGAGTAATGCAATCCTGCCTAATTTAATATCGATATACATTAATTATCTACATGTCAATATATTGAACGTTAAGTTAAGATATCTGATGATGTATATACTCATACGAATTAGGTTGAATATTTTTACAGTTTTATGTTTCGACTAATTATAAATAAATAATCATATATGAGTTATTGGCATTAAGGAATTCACTTGGTTCTTCGCTCTCATATAAATATGTACTAAGGACTTCTAATGAAGGACAGACTTCAAAATTGTTCTATTTAGTTGCGTTTCTAATAGGCATACAAAGAAGAGAGTTATTTGATGCAGTAGTATACTTTGTTGTTCATTTTTTTCATAGGTAGTTTGTATTTTATTTTTTTCATAGGTAGTTTGTATTTTATTTTTTTCATAGGTAGTTTGTATTTTATTTTTTATTTTTTATTCATGTTTAATTTTTCGAATAGATACAAACACATTTATTATGTTAATATGATTTGTCAGATGTAGATATCATTCATTCTCAATAGTGAACTGTTAAATCTGATATTGTATGTATGTATATACATATATATAAATATATTACATAATATAAAATATATGTATTTAATGCTGTAATGTTCAAAAATTTATTGAAATCATAGATAACGGAAATTTAATAATTTGTATTTTTAAACATATACATCAATTCAAAACTTATATCTTATATCTTATATACATATTATGAGATAACAAATCACTTGATTTTTCATCTGTGTACATTCTGCAGTAGTCGAAATAAAAATCGCTTATTATAACCATAAAAAATGGTTTGAATTAAATTAATAACTTTTTCTTTAACTAATATTACGTAGATGTTATAAGTAAAAACATTTATTGATAATAATTTTACAATGTAACTTGAGAAATACCCATAATATCTTAGTAATCAATGCAGTATAATTGTAAATGACAAACAACAAAACTGTTGTGTCTTGGATTTTACACAATATAGCGATGTATTCGCCCATTGAACTTTAAAAAATCCTTTTTCTATCTTACTGTATAAACATGTTGATTGCAGTTTTACACTTTCTTGATATTTTGCTTATACTTGTATATACTTAAATGATTATTAAAATAAATTATAATAATTAGTTACTGCTGTATCCTTAGATTAATTCTAAAAAATATGTCGGATTTACCCTTTTCTATAAAGAAATAAAGAAACAAATAGATAAGCAGATCAAAACAATTGTATTTTACGATGTAACCTAAAAAATGTGCACAATATCTGAGCAAAAGATTGAATGCAGCAACTGGAATATAGTTCAATTAGTTTCTAGTCCAGTATTTATAATTTAATTATGAATAGTTTTTAAAATAAAATAACAAATATAATAACAAATTTTTCTCTTATAAAATAAAGACTAAATTTATAATATTTAGATTACATTGAAATAAATGTGTACTTTTAGACAAAATTATATAGATATGAGTATTGAGATTTGTTCATTTTGGCAATCACGATCAAAAGTATGTCTCATTTTAGAACTCTATTTACTATTGTCAACAGTTTAGAAGATGTGAAAATCAAATTTGAAGGATTCGAATCAGTATAAAAAAGCTATTTAAAACATTAGGTACATTTGACAGGTAAAACCAATCGCAATAACCTAAATAAAAATTCCAATTATTTTTATAATCTATTTATTTTTACATATTTACATATTAACTACTTACATTTTACTACTTGATTACTATTTTGATGTTTACGTGTTTTTATTTTTGTCAGTTAGTTGGATTTCCATAAGTGTATGCACCCTTTCATGTATAATGTACTCCCAGCCTTTCTCAAATGGCTATCAGTTTTCATGTATTACTTAATAATAATAACACAAAAATATTAGAATATTGAAAACATGAGTTAGATGTCAATACTTTATTTTTTTTATCAATTAGTAATAGACCGGAAGGCTAAGCAATAAAAACTCAGATTTTACTCAGAGACGGAGTTGTGTTTATGTAGAGAGCACTTTTAAATTCTTTTAACAGTAAATATTTTCTCCCCAGTTTGAACGCAAATTACATATTAATATGAAATTATTAGCGTACTGAGACTGAAAAAAATAAATCTGTAAATAATTTAATAATTTGGTAATACTTAAAATTTAATCATCATAATAAAACATATGTGATTATTAATGATAATGGCATAAATTGTATAGTATTTCGAAAGATCAGGAATTATTAAATCATTTAAATTCAACCGCGTATTTAAAAAAATTACATTTATAAATAATGCATTTTTGAATAACGCAACCTTTTATTAGTTATTCATTTTCATGAAAAATTACAGATAATAGGAAATGAAATATATATAATATGTGTTATGTTATACTAAAATTATAGATAGCATAAATTTATTTTGGTATACTCGTACGTATATGGTATATGTTCTGAACAAGCATAGCCATAAATTTGATTAATTTATATATTTTTGCATTAATTATATTTGTTTCAGGAGCTATAGGTTGAGCTAACTATTTCGATGCTCATTGTTTTCTTGTTTAAACGACTTTACCATCAACATTCTATTGGTTTAAATTCTAGCTTACGTCTTGTTCTTATTATCTAGCTTACGTCTTGTTCTTATTATCTAGCTTACGTCTTGTTCTTATTATCTAGCTTACGTCTTCTTCTTATTATCTAGCTTACGTCTTCCTCTTATTATCTAGCTTACATCTTGTTCTTATTATATAGTTTAAACTTCAATGCCAAATTTTGTTGTTACAAAGCGTAGAAATTACTCTACTTTTTAAAATCTTTTACTATTAAACTAATACTAATGTCAATATATTCAATATATTGACAAATTAAATACAATAAAAACTTGTTTACATATTTTAAATATTTTGTACATGTATTCAATATTACTTTAACAAAATTAAAAAACATGTATAGGGTTGGCGCATTCAGAATTTTATTAAAAATTTTATTAAATTTCTAAATGAATTTGTGTTAAAGATCTATGGTTTTGAAAATGTTAATATTGTTACAAAAATTATACATCTACAAATTAATATATTTAATTGAAAAGTAGGTAAGAAACTAAATTACATATGTAGCAAATATTGAATACAAAATTGTATGATATTTTATACTAAACTGTTTCTTAAACTTTTATTTATATAATAATGCTGACATATTTTAATTTTTCAATCCAATGACAAAATATCTTGCGTTTGATGGATCCTACTATATTCCTTTTATTTTTCATGCAAACATCACTTAAAGCAAGAATATCAAAGAAAGAATAATACAAAAATATTAAATCATACAGACAGAGCAAATTTAAATGTTGGCTGCTAATATTGTACTCGCTAGCTTTTTACTTTATAGCTATAGGCAAATTTAATATGCATACTATAAAACGTTTGCGATGATATAAAACTATTTTTTTTAATCTGTCGCTTTATATGTATGTAAAGAAATTTTGCATCTCAACGGGTCATTTAATCTTTGTCTATATAACTACAACAGGGCAAGAACTGCGTTTAAAAATCTAAACAAGTCATCCTTGATAAACTCATATGCAAAAAATTAATTAAATTATTAAGATTGACCGGGAAAGAAATTCGTTAGATCCGCTTAGGACAATATTTTAAATTATCGATCTTCGGAGCTACCAGTGATTAAGATGTGACGCGTGTGCTATTTGGCAATTGGCATCAAGTGATATAGCTCTTCTTAATCCCCCCCCTTGCCTCATCCTTTTATTTCACGAACTACGCAATCATCTTGAACCGGCTGCTGTTTAAGAGCCAAGGGAGAATTGTCTGAAGAAAAACAGCAGTGTAGGGGATACTCATTCAGTAATAATATCATTCTTTTCAATCAATACGGTTGAGAATGCATGCCTTCTTTCTAAGATAGTGTCTTATGTGTGTTCTTCTGTTGCGTATATTAGAGAGGTGAGGTGAGGAGGAGAGGAGACTAGAGAAGAGAGAAGGCTCAACAAAGGGGGTGAGGGTGAAGGGTTGAAGAAAAAAATGGATGGATCGGGGGGATTGTTTTCTCTCGATATATAGTAGGGAACTGTTTAGGGAAAAAGAGAGAGAAAGAACGAGAGCCTATGGAAATATAAGGGCTGGTGCAGAAAGATGATAAATAGAATGGGAATCGAGTGAAACGGAAAAGAGACTAGGGAGCAGGAGAAAAGTCTATTTACTCTCGTTTTTCACTCGCATCAATATAGTTCTTTCTTCCAAAAGATAAATCAATGCATCAGAAGAACTTTACAGAACGCTTATAATAGAAGGTTATTTTTTCTCGGCATGTTCTCTGAATGTCTGAGAGAAGTGTAGGTGTGTGTGTGTGTGTTTAGTTCTCTCTCCTCGATCTCCTCTCTCGAAAGTGGCCGGAACGAGAGGGTGAGGGCTTAGGGGGAGAGACAGAACTTGCTACCTTTTGCATAGCGAATGAAGCAAGAAGGAAACCGCGCAAGCACGTCCTGCAAATGTAGAAATTATGATGAGACGAGACAGGGTGGGGAAGAATTAGAGGGAAATACAATCAGAACTATTCGCTTAGAGGTCCGAGTTGAGTGGAGATTGCTTCACATACTGTAGTTGCTGAAGTTACTGTTCTTTTAATACTACATCCTTTGGAATGGAAGGAGGCCGGGCTCTGATGAAAGTGATGTCCTGACTGAGAGAGGAATGCATAACATAATAGAAGGAAGACGTCTGGTGAGATGGTATAATGTAGAGCTCGGGTCAAGAGAGGAGGAAAAGAAGGGGGGGGGGTTGGTGGTGGTTGAATACAAGGGACAACTAGTTCAATGTCGAAAATTACGGAAACCCAGTCTAACTCTGCTAGATAGTTTTGAGACGAGCTGCAATATAATACAGTAAATAGAGATTGAGAGACACTCAAATTGTGATCATGAGAAATCTACTCCCCTAGTTCTTTTTATTATTTGGCTTTTCATTGAATCTCTTCGTTTACTTTCTGACCCGGTTTTTTACCTTATAATTCTCTCCAATGTCTCTCAAGGCCTGGGGACAAGCGGAGAAGAATAGAGGGCATTGAGGTGAGAGTAGGAGAGCGAGAGAGACGCCTTTCAAAAGTTTTCCTGCAATTAACAAACAATTTTTAGAAGGACTGTAATATAATGTAATTAAAATAAGGACTGTTATAATTTTCAAAGGAAAGTCGAATTAATTTTTACTCTATTGTGCTCATGTAATTAAATATAGTTTCGGAATATTTTTGTTTATGTGACGAGAAGCACTACTGGGTGGAGAAACGCTATTTTTCACCACGAAAAATTTATTATGATTTATATAAAAGGAGAAAAATCACTTCTCATTTGTAAGGCGAGACAATTCAGAAGAGGAATTTTGGGGAGAGTTGAGAGGGATAAATTGTCAAATAAATTTCTCCTGTCATGGAATAAATAATTTTTTCTTTCCATGGTGAACAAACAATCCTTGCCAGTCAAAAATGATGGTTATCGATTTTTGCTCGTAGAAATCGTTAATTAGTTGAGAATTGAGCACTAAGCGAATCAACTTGTTGGCGATTACCTTTATACGGTTGCTGTGGAAACCCTTAAAGATGAGGAGAATCAGAAACTTTGTTGTTCATGGGTTAACCTGTTTTGGTCTGCCTGTCTTTCTAGCCAGCATACGCAAATTGCCTGCCTAACTGACTGCCTATTTAATATCTTGTATAAATATTTGTTGATACGATCTCGCTAACTATAGATGACATTTTTTCCATAGTTTTATACTTAATTTTTTTAATGATAATAATAATTTTTATCGCCCTCAAGTATACCCACTTTCATTTTTAATTCGGAATTATGCATTAAGTTCGAATAGAATATTTATTAGGTGAAATATCTTCATCACTACACTTATATAAGCTCTATAAAGAAATAGTTTAGATATGTCATACATAGATTTACATTAAATTATAACCATCATTAGATAAATATTATAGAGTTGGTAACTACAAAAATATTTAGATGAAAATTGTAGCTAAACAACAGAATAATATATACTTCTATGTTAAAATTTGCTACATAAATATATTTGTTAGAAATAATAACATTTTTACAAAACTAAAAATCTTAAGAATTGATCATTTCTGTAACTTCATCGTTGATTACTTGTAAATACCAACTTTTAAATGTTTAAAAGTAATAATACAACTTAAAATCTACTTCAGTGTCTAGTCGGATTGTAGAAGAAAAGTAATAGTAGTATATCAGTAGTATGGCAAAATATATCCCTATAACTAATGATTTTTCTGGTATTTTTGTGTAAAAACAAAGTCAGAGAGTATCTTCATTCCCAATTTCAATGTATGGTTAAATATGTGATATAGCATAAGGCAGAAAAGTACGTGTACACAAGGCAATAAACCAAGGGAAATGGTTAAGAAAGGAAGGTGGGTTTGCTTCTCCTGATTTGCATACAAATTAGCATATTTTCTACACTAATTTCCTCTGATCACATTTCTCCAATTTGTACCGAACTTCTCGCACGGCATCCAACCAGCAGACTACTGCTCAATCTGTTTTTACTGATTCTACACAGATATACACAACAACTTACTATCAGCGCTCATCATAACATCATCATCCCAATCATCAGATCACACAAAACATTTTCTTCTTACTCTAAGTATGCCTAGGTAGGTGGCAAGGCGGAGGTGCGGAATTGTGGCTAGCAGATATAGACAAAGCGAGCGAGAAGGAAAGACGCATTTCACTTCTGCGTTCGTCTGATCCGCATTCTTAGATTCACCACTGATCCTGATCTTAAAATATGCTATGCTTTCACCCTTTTCCATTCATTCTCTGCGTATATGTTGTTAGCCTTCACTGACTTGAGGAAAAGGCGACTTGCTAAATGCACACTTCCCCTTTTTCTTCAATTTTCACTTTTTTGTACATCCCATAATATAGTTATTGTGAGAGCTGCGATCTTCCCACCGAAAATCCCTCAGATCGCTAGACAGCAGATGTACTTATGTATATATCCCTCCATTTTCTTTCTTCTGGAACATATAGTTAATTTACTTTATATGTATTTAGGTATTGTACAACGTAGTATTATAATTCGGCTCACTTTGTATCATATTATAAAACACATTTTTAGTGAAAAAATATGTTTAATTTGATAATGTTTATCGCATATTCAAATTATAATAAAACAAATTTCAAACAAAACTGCAAATACTGAATTTTTAAATTAAAGTACATATAGTACTTTATAGTACATAAAGTACATAAAAGATTTCAATAATTACATTTTAACTATATAAAATAAATGTATTTTATTATAGACTGCAAAAAATAAATGTTGTATTTCTGATACTCTAGATTAAAGAAAATAGTGCATTGTTGCGAAAAATACATTTCTTAATTTGTATTCATTCGGAGTCGCAGACGAATATTTCAAAGATTATTCACAATATGTAAAATTAAAAAATATTGACACATTTCATGTAAATACCAACAATAACAACTAACGGAATATTATTGGTTTTAACATTTTATTATTTTCGTGAGATATTATCTATATGGAACAAAACATGGATATTGCACCTTTTTTATTTAACAAAATAAAACCTGCAATTATTTGATCATATGTCAACTATATATAATCTCTACTTTGTCTATTTTTGGCGTGTTTATAACTGAAAGCGGTTCGTTGAACAGTATGCATCAAAATGTATATAGTATATATATATGAATTTCTACTATTAAATTTTGTTTTTTTATTTATGCGTAAAAATTCTAAATTTATATTTAAATATATACTTATCTTTTTATATATTAGCGCACATACGTATACTCGTATTTTTCTGGCTTGTTCTAAATGTCTGATAGAAACCGCGGTTGGTATAATTTCAATGTTAAAATATTTTAGAATGTCGTTACGACTTTAGATTTGTATTATTATATTTTTTTTCGTTTTTAATTAGAACTAGTAATTTTGGCAATGCAAAGTTTCTAAAAATGACAATATCACTGGGGGCTGAACATTATGGCCTAAAAATAGAAATGGGATGATTTACATGTCCTTCACTCGCTATTTAATAGTGAAAAATTTAAATATTTGAAACTACTTGAAATTTGAAATTAATTTAACTGCATTTGTTAAAACTTAATCGGTAAATAATGGTAATCAAATAAATGGTACTGAACTCTTAGTTGTATCATTGTGAATTCTTACTCGGGGTAAAAAGATCCATTTTAATATTTAATGAAATATAAAATGACTTTTAAAACTAGAGACATTTCACTTATTCATGCAGCACAATGAATTAACGGCTTTCACTACCAGAATCATCGGAATATATTACGATTAAGAATACAACGGTATTAAAAGTAAATTTTCTCACATTGTGTTGAGTTGTTGCTTTAAGTTTTTGTTGAATCTCGTCTATATAAAGTTATATAATGCTGTTTAGTAGACAAATTCAAACCAATCGATACTCTTGCATATATGCCTAGATTTTGATTAAATATGTCATATACGCATATGTATGTTCACCTGTTCGATGTGTGCAGGCGTCTGGTACGCGCGCAAAGTACAACACAACATTAATTCTTCAAAATCAAAGATTGTTCTGTTTTATTTGTTTATATTAACGAGAGAAAATTGTACCTTTTAGTTGTTACTATCATGTCATGGTTATTATAAATTATTTAGTTTTCCGGATGTTTTAGCCACATAATAGCTTTATTAGATCATTCCTTAGTAATGCTATGTGCCGAAAACATTACATAACTATTAATGCTTCCTTGAAAGATCCCGTTATAAATCAGTTGTTCATTATCTTTCGATAATATTGCGCCAACATAGTGATCGATTTCAGTTTACCCCCTTTAAACTCTTGTAACATTAGAGATTTAAAAACTTGCAAAATTACTTTTTTAAATTCGAACTGAAACCGAAATAAAAAAATCTTAAGTCATTATGACATACCTGAGTGCAAAAGCGTTCGAAGGATATACTAAATTCAGTTTAATAGAAAATGTAGTACTGGATCAAACAATTCCGACAAAGACAGATCACACACTCACATACATTGTGCTAGCCTGTAAATATAGATATGCATATAATGTCTAAAATTCTTGATAGATTTATTGGTTTCTAACTATGACTATATCACATATAATTTCATATACAAGAATTTACATAATATTTCTAAGAAAATGTGCATAATTTTATTATATACTTCCATAATTGTATGATATCAAAAAAATAATCATATTATATTAATGTAAGATGTATCTTATGTTTGTTTAAAAAATACATTGTATATTAACTGTTTCAACAGTTTAAGTATAATAAAAAGTTAGAAATTGGAATTTTTATTGCTAGAAAGTAAACCGAATTTAACAATGAAATACATTTATATAGAGGAATATTTGGCAACTTTTATCTAAGATATTTGATGAAACTCCAAAAATTCTTGCACATTACTCAGCTATTTAACTAGTTTTATGTGTTAACATTTTAAACTAAAAAGTTAAGTCTGACTTTATCGGTCCAAGTTTATCTCTTGCAAATCGAAATAAAGTAAACCTCAAAATGCTAAAATATAAAATAACATTTTAGAATATTCATTATTAAAAATATTAGAGTTTATTAAGTTTTTCTAAAAGATTATTTTTATATTCCATGATATGTGGATTTTTGATTTTAGTAAATATGTCTATAAATAATTATTTTTAATTTTACATTCATCCATTGATATAATCATTTTGTTATATAGTCAATAAATGTTATTTTTAAAGCATTTTAATGTATACATTATAGTTAAATACTTTATAACACAAACAAAACTATCTACACATTAAATTATAAAATATATTCAGTAAAAGTGTCAAATTCAATTCATTATTGTATTTATAGATAGACACAGCAGAAAATTGTAAATTACATATTTCATACAATTAGATAAAAACAATTATATAGATTAAAGTACGATTAGGTCAGATTTATCATTTCATCAATATTTAATTAATATTAATTTGATAGCAATAAAAAGAGTAAATTATTCCTTTATATAGTGATTCATGCTCACATTAGTTGATATATTATAATGAATCCCGCAGATATTGTTTTAATGTAGGTATAAATAAATTATTTATGAAACTGTCTATGTTGGTTTAAATTCTATGATCAATACAAGTATAAAAATTGATGTTACTCAATTATGAACTGGCATTTGATATTATTTATGTTTGTCTAAATTAAAATTAGTAAACTGGTGAATATGTACATATAACGTTGTAGTTCCATTTATTAATCCATATTTAATATTTAAATTCAATTTTAATTAATCCTTTTTTTAAGGTACAAGTTGCTGTACCTAACTAAAAGATGGAATAAACGTTCTTCTAACAATACAAGTATATTTTTAATATCTTCTGTAAGAACATTCAAAATTAAATTAAATATATGCGTGTTAGAGAAATTTAAACACTAACCGAACGGTTAAGGTAATTAAAGATAGTACTTATAAAAGCACTCTTAATAAGCTACCGTTTATTTATTCTAATAATAAAAACATTAAATAAAATCTATTTTTATTTAAAAATATATATTTTTTAATGTATTAGTATCTATTAGTTATTGACCACTTATATATAATATAACTATAATTCCGAGATAAGTTATCCAATTATTTATAGTTTTAAAAAGTTATATTATTTATATCAAAATGTATATTGAAATGATGTAATCAAGTAATAAATGATCATCTAGCTACTACATGTTTAATTTAAAACTTTAATAAATATTCACCTGTTGATGAAGAGCAGTTCCATTTAATAATTTAATAATTAACTGTGGTGTTGTAAAGATACCGAGTTATACGATTATCACATTTACACCAACTTTGCTTGAGGTTAATATTAACATTAAATTCGTATTAATTAGTATTAAGCTTAGAATCGTATATAACCTTATAACACAATAACAATTACTGTTTGACATGTTCATCAGCTAATAATATGCTAGTAATGGCATTAAAAAACAGTATTATTTTTAAGGTTAACGATTATATTTCTAATTTATTAACAAAAATCACAGAATATTAGGAGCGTGGTGTATATATGCAACTTAATATTTCAGAGAATGGTAACTTTGTAAAACTGAAACTAAATACAAACTGTCAAACTAATAATGCAATCAATTATTTTTCAATTAATTCGATGTAGTCCTGGAGATAAACATTTTACTGCCTTGCCATAGCCTTTACTTATAGGTGTGGGGTCTAAGCGATGTAATAGTAAAATCAATTTGAATATATTCTCTTAAATATAGGGCACATCGACGCTTATATCTACTTAATACACGTAATATAGATAATAAAGCTCTAAGAGGATTGAGAGAAATTATTTAATTGAACTATCGATGCTTCATCTAAGCCTATTCAGTGGTTAGGTAAAATTGGATGCTGACCAAGAGTGATCATAATGTATATGCTTTTATAGAATTATTGTCATCCTCTTCTGTATAATGAGGACTGCTCATACCAAACCAAACCCCACCATGGCATACACTAACTAAGCGAACATAACATTCACAACATAGCAAAACGCTGTGACTAGAGGGCAAAATAGTGTTTTCTAGAATAGAACTACCCAATATTAACTATTTCACAGCACTCATATATCCTATATATCATTATACTATGTGTAGATCCGACTGTTATTGTACTTTAATATATACCTCCGTATAGACAGACGTAATAATATTATAGGATATAAGCCGCAATTCTATGAAATCGATTGGGCGAGCAAAACGAAAGCTATTCACAATAAAAGGTCTGATTATTGTCAAGAAGTATTCTCCGACTGAGCTCTGAATTATAATAATATATATATGCAATATGCATACATATAGAATGAACATACTTAGCTCAACGAACAGACAAACTGATCACTATTCACCCCCTCCAACATTTCTCATTTTGTTACAAAAAACTAACTATTCAGTCTATATGACACATTATTATGGATATACATACCTAGCGCAGTATAGTAGCTTTTCTATGTTATACATTGTTAGTTAGCGCAGTTGATGAGGCGCTCTGCTTCTCTGCTTCATAAACTAGAAAGGTGTCCTATTTCTTGCAATCGAATCCCATGAGCTGGGTCTCTCATCCCACCGGTTCATAAAAACAATTTATCAAGTTTAATTGCGCATTACTAAATTCCTTTCAACCATAGACTCTCCTCTTTCCTCTCTCCCCACTCACTCTGTTCCTCCCCGGTTCCCTTTCGGTAGCTGTTTAATATTTTGCGCCGAGAGGATTATAGTCCCTTGTCCAATGCAGCACAATTATATAGACGAGCCATCCTGGCAACGTCCAATTCTAGATCGACGACATCTCCATCATGTTTTTTCTCTGACACGTTCTCCCTCTCTCCCCTCATCTCCCTACTCCTCCATCAATTCAGCCGGAGTTCTACGGCCCGAATGGTCTCAGTCCTTCGACAACGAATACTATGACCCAGTACCAATGAACGAAATCCCCGGTCATTCAGGTTCCGGTGGTCATCCCTACAGTGGAGCCGATATTCGAAAATACAGCTCTGAGTCCCTCCAACAACAACAACAGCTCGCCTATTCAGACACCAAATCCTGCTTTAGTGACCCTCCAGGCCGGTCTTCGGTGGGAAAATCCGGTGGCGGTGGAGGTCGTGTCACTTCACCAATGACCCGCGAGGACGTGATGAACCTTCGTGGGAGGCAGAAATTTCGTGTAAAAGACTGGGAGATGGCTCGATTCTCCGCCAAAGTGAACAAAACAGACTTCCAGGTGCAGGCATCAGAGCGGAACAACACACCAGGTGGAGGCGGTGGTGGAAAAACAAACTCTACTTCATCCTCGCAACGGGCTTCACAAGGAAGCATTCGGGGAGTCGATGGTATCGTCATGGTGCACATAATTGCCGGCACTGGTCTCCATTCGTCGCATGCAATACTCCGCGATCTCTACTGTGTCGTCGATACAGACTCGGTGCGGAAGGCTCGTTCCATGATCCGCACAAGCACCGAGTGTTTTGAGTGGGATGAGGTATTCGAGCTCGATGTTGAAGACAGTCGGTGCCTCTCATTTCTTCTTTATCAGTGGGATCCTCGGAGTCGGCATAGACTCTGTTTCTACGGTAACCTCAATCTAACTTCCCTTGTAGATGCGTTCAAGCGCTCCTATGCAAAACAACCCACCGAGAAAATCGCCTTAAAACTCGAACCGAAGGGCCTACTCTATATGGAGCTGGGGTTCATCAGCATGATGGAAGCCTTTCGGCGACTCCGGACCAACCATCCTAACTGCGTGTTTGGTGCCCCCCTTGATGCTGTCATCAAGCGGGAGAGGACAGGCTGGAGAGTCCCCGCTGTCATTAAACGTTGTGTTGAGGAAGTGGACCGAAGGGGGCTGGACATTGTTGGTGTTTACCGGCTAAGCGGTTCCGCCAAACTCAAGGCCTATATCCGTGATATGTTCGAACGGGGGCCGCTCGATGCTGACCTCAGCCCGGAAAGGGTTCCTGATCTCCACGCCGTAACTGGTTAGTAACTAAATTTCCGTTTTGATTATATATTATTGATTATTCTTTTAACTAATAAATTAGTACTGCATCCACTGCCCGAAGAAACAAAATATGCGAATTCAATATTTGAATTGATTTTTTTAGATCCTTAAGCCCTTTAAAGTGGTGTTCACCAGTTATAAACTAAACAAAACATATTTTTGCATTCTCTTTGGAACGACTAAGATAAAAATTGTCGTAGAATGATCAGGTATGTTAATGGCATAGAGTAATAATAGTATTATTACTCTACTTAATGGGTTAAAAACACTACACTTGTAAATAAACTATTCGTATAATAGTATATATAAAAACTAGATCTAGAAACTATTTATCGAAATCAATTGATTCTTTTCATACGGTATGAGTAGAGATATTTTTTATTAGTAAAGATCTATTGATTTATAATAAAGATCATTTGCTTTCATACAATGTCAGTTTGTGTATGACATAATAAAATATTTTTATGCTTTTTCATTTTAATAAATGAATTTATTATTTATATATTTTGTAAGGACATAAAAATATGTCTTAAGGAAGACGGTTATCAATTCTGTATATTAAACGTATTTTGCAGACTTCATAATTATATCTAAAACTACATATAGTATACGAGATGATTTATAATAAATTTTACATATCTGTAAATCCAAAAAAGAGAGAATACATAATATAACATATCTGAATAACGAATGGTTGTATGCTGGGTTCCTATTAGAATGAGTTTGCGTTCTGCAGTAAATGTAAAATAATATATTACTGCAGACTATATATATACCTGTCTTTATAAAGGTATGCTCAATATATACAATGGTCAAAGATATAAGAGATTTTCGAGATATGCATAAATAAATAAAATTATTTGTACATATAGTACTGATACAAACTTTTATATTTTTAAATATCCTATAATGTATATACAACTACTGTGGATGAAAACGTTAAGTATATAATATACGAAAACATTTAATAAAGTAAACTATTGTAACTATGATAAAGGTGTTGAAATCTTGAGATAGATTTTTTTATTAATCTATAATTGTTGTAAGCAATAAACTACTTCATTTTTCTTCTCTGAAAAGTGGACCATTATCGCTTTTAACAAGAAACACATTATAAATCGATTTCAAAATTTTAACGCCTTACAATAATTTACAATCTTACTTGTTTTTGTATATTGTACAACCTGTATGTCTACCCAATTTTTATGGTATATACATTATTTAATCCGAATACAATTTGTTCTGTTATAGTGTACATATAATTTATTTAGCTATGCATGTCTCGCTTATCTTATACTATCACTTTATCCTTTGTACTATATTCATCTATTTATTTTCTTCATCTTGATTAAAACGAAATCCATATATTGATAAAAATATATTATTATATTTTCCACGCTGTGAAAAGAGAGTGAATAAATATAGCATAATTATTATTAAGATGTCGCTTTTAAAAATACCGAAATAATTCATTTTGTATATTTTACATATATAGTAGAATGTTTAATGTGAACAAATAAGAAGGTCATTATAACTATTATATTGCAAAATTATGAGTAAAGAACTTGACCAATATAATCGTTGTATAACCACATGTATAGATATATAATTCAAATAAACTTTAAATATGGAAATATATTATTCTTAACTCTTTGACTATGGCGCATAGAAATATATATATATATATACAGGAGAGTTTCAATCCATATTCAATTCGATAGCCGTTATTATAAACATGAACGTTTTGAGTTAAACACTTGTGTAAATAAAATCATGACGTTCTATAGTGTCCTTGAACGGACAACAATAAAATCGGTGTCATAGCGTTTCACCTAATCCTAGATCGCCTAAAACTTTTTCACCTAAGCCTATTTCGCTTAAACCTGTTTCGTGCAATACATTTATACATTGGTCTAATTTATGAAACATGTGGAAGTCAGAATACATAAAACATGCAAGTCAAAACATATAAAAGTCATTTTATTAATTTTAATATAGGTAAAAGTTCCTGCAAATTAAAAATTATAAACAATTCAATACATAAAACACGTAAAAGTAATTAAAATAAATGAAATGTCAGTTATTTCTATGAAGCTATTTCATAGTCTCGGCTACAGCACCAGTATAATGGTAAACGGTTATTTGGTTATTAAGAAGATGGGTTTTCAGTCGCATAAGTCGCTCGGCAACACCCCTGTATGACCACCAAAATCGCCACACTTATTATTACATAGAATGTTTCATAATCGCTTGAACTTTATTCACAGATGCAGAGTTTCTACGAACTAACTTAATTATGTCTAACTAGATAATCAAATTAGACGAATCGGAACAAATCACCTTCATCAGCTATTACCTAATAATGAGCGGCATGAACAATGGTTAAGCGAACCAACATTGCGGCGTAGCCATAACATCATATATATATATACACATATATACAGAAAACCAAAAAATCAAAAACCCCAAGTACTACTTACTTGCTCATTATATATATATATGGGAGCAGCTTGTTTCGCATATTATCGGTTCGCATATTATCGCTTCGCATATTATCGGTTCGCATATTATCGATTCGCATATTATCGGTTCGCATATTATCGATTCGCATATTGGGAAAATTATTGTTCCGCATATTATAAATGATTAGAGATGTATTAATAGTT
>JAYRBW010102069.1:0-19374 GCA_036023295.1 Invenusta paracnida
CAATGGTGACAGAGGGCTATCATGCAGTTTTGAGAAGTACTATACCCATATATCATAAATCAACAACAACAAAAAACGATATACTCCAAAACAAGGTCAACCCTGCTCACTGCCCGACTAATAATAAATGAATACGTATAATAATAAATGAATCCATTTAATAATAAAAATCTATTTAATATTAAATGAATCCATTTTATATTAAATGGATACATTTAATATTAAGTGAAAACGTTTAATAATAAAATATGTATTCATTTAAAAAGAAAGGTATACGTGTGTGAACCCTTTGGTCCGCCATAGTTGACGTCCTCTTCTTCATGACTCCTTCTAGCTTTAGAAGCTTGCTTCATTTGGAGTATACTGTATCCGTTAAGTAGAAATACATTCTGCAGATTTTCTTTTTCTTTTGCCACCTCTTCCGTCGTTGAGCATACCATTTCGATTCTTATGGTAATACATGGGATAACGCCCGTTTTTTAAGACGATGGGTGGATACTTAGCGCATGCAAATATCTATCTGTATATATTTTCTTTCTATATACTTTGGTTTCCATTCCTTTTTAGCAACACATCTCTTACTAGAGTGCTACTGGCTCCACGTTTTAGTATCTATATTATATAGTGCACTCCACGATGTTCCAACCATAGATATTTGTTTTACTTTATATACAAACATATATATTGATTAATTTCTATGATTCCAACTTTCCAACAAAGTTAACTTTTATGTAGCTAAAATATGATTAAATATAACGAATTGATCACGTTATTTCTAAAAATAATAGCATAACCAAATTGTACAAGTATGTATATTGAATAGATATAAAAAATAAATCAAAAACAAAAACGATAACAAAAGGAAATTATAAAATAATTTTTTAACAATACATTCGCTATTTACAAAAATTCATGATTTTAATCAATAAAAAAATAGGAAATATATAATTAGATTTTGGACTAAGACTAGCGCCAGCAAAGTTATCTTGCGATTTATAGATTTCAATACCAAAATGTCTCCACGTCACCACTCTGCTATACCACTCCTTGGACATATAAACTCACTTCGGTATACTGATAAATACGCTCTAGGGCCACTGCATTCGTTTCCATTTCTGCTGTCTGTCTCACGAGCCAATTGAGATTCTCCGTCACTTGGAGCGCATATGTGATAGAGAGACCAACGAGACCCGCTGACAGCACACCACGTTGGAGCACAGCAAACACAGAAGCCATGAGCACAACACAGGCGCCCAGTGCCTCCAATCGTACTGCCAGCCACTGGTTGGACACACACTTGAGCATATAGTAGCGGGAGTTGGCCTCCACCTACAAAACAATAGTTATACAGGGTGTCTCTCTACAATATGTATAACGCAATTTATACATCGAAAAGTACCAAATAACTGTATTTAAATGTAATGTCAATACAGATAAAAACATTCTTTGCATCTTTATAACGATTTATTTTCATAGGTTCTGCTTACTAATTATAACTATAAGTACATATTTAGTACTATTCAATCGATTGGGTATCTTGCTTACTTTAGAGCCTGGAATTGGAACAAGCGAGTATAGTATAACATTATTGTGTAGCTATTATACTTATTATTGTACAATAATTCTAAGCTGTGAAGAGATATTTTGATTAGCCTGTAATACTACATGCATAGCATAATATTGAAACTTTTCAACCGAAACATTTTAATTTTGATCTGACGTGAACATAAAGTATATAATATATACTACTTTTTATCTTAAAATAACTAAAGTATGATGATTTTTTGAAGTAATTAAAAATATCTAGCAGCATCCCCAATATTTTCTGTAAATAATGAATAATAATAACATAATATATTAACTCAGTGTAAGCACCTTCATAGAGCCAAATCACAAATATATTATAAAGTAAAATGTTGATAATGGTGTTTACACCTAAAATTATTTTATTTTATTGTTACTGATACTCAACACATCTAACGGGAAGCCACAGGTTTTTTACTACTATTATTAATATTGGAACAATTAATTTTCAGCGGCATCATTCCACTCTTCATACTTTGGCATCGTAGCGACGATAAAATCGATCTTGCTGGCGGAAGGCCCTGATAACAGATATCCCATGTAGAGAGGAGGTAAAGTGATTGAAAACCGGGGACCGTGTGACAGAGTCGAATCGGCGTGACTGACGTGACACTGGTAGATAGACGTTCTGCAGAGTGGAAAATAAAGCAGCGTGAAAAAAACTGTGGCGGGATTCAAGATCAAGTAAAAGTGTCCTAGATATTCCATTTGAAAATGTAGGTACTGTATGATTTAGATTCCTTTAACTGATGTCTTACAAAAAAAATAACAAACGAAATTTGATTTAGTGATACCCGTTTTAATGCAATTATGTCCCTGCAGTTATCTTATTTCGTTCCTAATCTCTTATATTTAAAAAAAATTATAATGACTCATCAAATTTGTAAAAAGTAATGTATAAACATGTATTATACTACACCAGACATACATGGGAGGAGGACAGAGCAGTGTTAGTTTCAGTTTACTGACTTTTAATAGTTTTACGGACAATTATATAGAAATATTTTAACAATCATTTAATGTATTATTTCAAAAACGCTCATATAAACACAAAGAAATATGTTTATAAATTATACAACTTTACTTAAAATCAAAATAAATATAGTTATAAGTATTCAAGTAAGGTTTGGAAAAATGTATGTATACATTTACACATGAATGCTTTTAATGAGATCAATACTTTTAAAATTACTAAAAATGCTATAATATTTCGTGTTAATTTACTCTACTTTAACGGGATAGAAGAAAATATAATTTGCACAAACTTATTAGAAGTACCCCTGTATATGATATACTAATATAATTAAAAAATTGACGTGCTATTGAAGTGTTTATTGAAGTTCTCATAGAATATCTTTCCATTCTTTAGAAAACAAAGGTTAACAAATACTACAAGCAAAAGAGACAAAAACGAACGTGGTTGGTCTAGATAAGAATAATCTCACCCTATAAGCATCATGGATATACCACATAATAACATATCAACAAGTAAGTAACATTTAGGACTCCATGTCCATATTAGAATAATATCGAAATAAATTATGATATAAGGCACAGTGAAATGAAATATTTTAAAAATCTACTATGTCGAAACTATAAAACAAGGTTATTTTTTGTCGCGACAACCATAATCCTCGTGTTTGTATTGTATTCCATACTTATCCCAAAACCCGTCGATTGGGAAGTTAACAATCCTCACCATTCGGCAGTATTGCGTCAGTATCGATCCTTGCTCAACGTCCAAACTTTCGGCAATAAAGTCCCAAAAATAGTTCACTACATTTACAAATCAGAAAAGATACCCGGGCAGTTTTTCAAGCTAATCCAGAAATGTATCCTCGTAAACGCGGACTTGCGTTTCATCCTGTGGACCGACGAGATTGGTGACCAATTTATCCGAAGAACCTACCCCGAAGACAGGTATCGGGTGTTCAAGTCCTACAGTTCTGGTCTGGAGAAGGCGGACTTGCTGCGTCTCTTTATCATGCACTACTTCGGTGGGGTCTACATGGATATGGATGTGGAGTGTCGTAAACCGCTAACATCTCTACCTGACACCACAACTTGTCTAATGGATCAGGAAATACCACTGCAGACGCAGGTCCTATGGTCCCTACCTATGTTGATTATGAACAGTGTCATGATCTGTCATCCTAAACACCGCTTTTTTGAATTGGCAATCAATCGCATTGTAACCGATTATAAAGGTCAGCTAAAATTAAAAACTAAAAACTTTCAAAACTAAATTATTAAATGATTACATTGAACTAATCCACTATTTATTTTACATGTATGACCTAAAAATTTATTACTAAATTCTAATTAGCTGATTAAAAGAACAATGTCTTGTATTACTAAGTGGACATGAGTATGATTATACACTGCTAAGTCAATTCTATATAGGTATTTATTTTGGTGTAAAATGACTAAAAATAGTTTCATTTTGTCATAATAAATGTTTAAATAATACTATTATTTGAAACTATAGTACAAAATAGTAGTAGAGACTATATTAACAAACATACTATATTTAATTATAAAATCTATCAGTACATGTACATATTATAAATTGTAACAAAATCACATTACTAGACCATTTATAAAACAATATTCAGAAATGTGTAATAACATTTGAATTTGAAATATTTAGCATACATCTATATAAGTGTAATCATAAGACATAACTTTATATTGTTAATATATGGATAAAGATATTCTAATGCTTAAAATTTTGAATATTTTGATGAAAAAAAAATATAATGGTTATAAAAAGGCATTTAACCTGTATGCAATATGATTTTAGTACAATAAAATACTAATATCTTTATTACAATAATTATAATATATAATACTTAATATCTTAATTTTAACGGATACCCAAAGAATAATTAAAAACTGTTTGGCATTCAATTTTGTTATATACAAATAACCAGTTTTTTTTATTTATAGTATTGTACAGTATAGTAGTAATTTAGAAATCTGTCAATATCTGATCCATAGTGTCAATAACTCTGGCGGCCGAAAGGGTTAATTAAGTAAGTGAAAGGTTGAGCCCGACGTATAAAAATAGAGCTCGACATGTAAATATAGAGCTTTACCCTTTACATAATTCTTTCGGTCGCATGGTGGTCGAACGTGTTAAATAAGTTAAATTGTTGAGCTCGACGTATAAAGATAGAGCTTGACAAGTAAAGGTAGAGTTCGACATTTACCTTTACACATCGAGTTCTAACACATCGAGCTCTACCTTTACATGTCAAGCTGTACCTTTACACGTTTAGTTCTACATTTACACGTCGAGCTGTACCTTTACACTTTGAGTTCTACATTTATATGTCAATCTCTACTTTTACATGTTTAGCTCAGCCTTTTGCTTACTTAATTCTTTCGGTCCCCATTAATAACTTTGTATTATTGATCTATCATTTAAAGATTAATATTGTATATTATACAGCCTCCATTCACTTGCAACAAAATTCGAATCATTCGCATGTCTTATTATTGGTCAAAGTCTAGATTCTACCAATAATCGACGTAAAACAGTTTGTACATGTAGGTCTTTACTGAACTCTATTCAATCGCGACGTACAAGCCGGCATTGTGATATTTATAATCACTCAGTTAGTCAGTAATATTTAAGGTTTCCATTTGGTTCTGTGTATATAAATCACTTTCTACAAGAGAAATGTATTTTTTATGATTACACTTGTTTTGACTATAAACTAATGACAGTAATAATTACTAATCATTATATCGATAATAATACTTTAAAAAATTAGTAAATCATTGCTATGAATTTAGTTTTAGTTCAATTGATATATGTTTATTGTACATTATATAGTATTTAATATTTTTTATAACATTTACTCTACACTCAATTGAACTTACTTTAACAGACGCACTATTGATATAATTAATTAATGTATAAGTTGACCGTTTGTTGACTAATAGATTATAATTATATGTATGTATATTATTATACATCAACAAAATCCTCTTCACATCCTTAAATATTAATCATAACCGGCATCAGCCACCTATATATTATATTAAATAATATTCTTATGTAATATTAAAAGTGACACACTCAATCTATGCATGTAGGAAGCAACCGAATTAATACTTAACATAATAGGATGCAATCTTATAAGCTAAGATTTTAAAGAGAACGAAGGCAAACAGGTTGAATTCCTGCCTTCAAATCCTAAGGTTTAGAGTTTGAACTCAGAGTTATGTCAAAGATTTTGCGCTGCAGCATTTTACTATTTTAAACCTTTGAAACTATTTAAATATACTTGTATACTAACAAAATATAAATAAATTTACTTTAATATCTAGACCTATGGTAATTGGTCGTTTGCTACTTAAGTAGCTTAGAGTAGCTTAGAAGTAGCTAAGTCCTAGGCATAACGAATTAGCTAAGCGAACTATGCAGTAGGTATTATAGGATAGTTGAAAATAGGGTGTTTTTTAAACAGATGCAGAGAAAAATATAAATCGATTTAAACATTGAGATGTCATATTTAACAATCCCCTCATACATCTATCTGGTGTGAAAATTTCATGAAAATCGGTTCAGTAGTTTAGAAGATATAGCACTTCAAAATGTAGCATTTTGGAACAATTCTTTCTTTCTTTCTTTCACAGATTTTCATCTAATAACGAACTTTGGGTCTTTAATTTTATCCACTTTATATGTAATTTTGTATATTAATACAGTGAAATGAGAGGATTAAATATATATTAAAACTGTTCCGATCTGATGTTATGGAGCTTAGATAATTATTTTTTTAAGTTCATAAATTGACAATTATCAAATATTCTTAAGAATTACACGTTCAGCGCAGTTAGTTAGTAAATCTCTTATTGGCTAATAAAATTGCTATTAATATTTTATTGTTCTCAATGCAGGTTGACAATTGATCACCGTCAGTCTCATATCGATTTAGAAAAAACTTTTATACACTATAAAACTATATACATAAGAGAATTTCAATATCTATGCGTGCTGCATTGAACGTTGAACATTCGATGAACATTCTTAATTATGTGTACATAATAATATTAGCCTTATTGTACATATTATGCGTCATTATGAATCATTTTAATAAAACAAAATTTATTTATAATTTATAAATGACATGTTTGATAAAAATATTGTTGAAATAAACCCAACACGAAATTTCGTTTAAAAATATTCTTAATTTTTTTTTCAAACCAAAAATAAATTATAGATTTTTATCGTTAAAAATGACAAAAAGTTGGTTAGCTAATCAAAAATAAATAAATTCACAATATGTACACAACACAATATAACATAGATTCGTTCAAACCTTAAAATAAGGGATATAAAAAGGTTAGCTTTATTTTCAAAATATTTATTATTCTGATTTGTTTGTTTGTTTGTTTGAAAAATTGAATATAAAATAAATTTTTATTATAAGGAATTTGTTAACTACACATATATTTTTCCATTTTGAGCTTAATTTTACTTTGGTTAGCAAATTCCTTATAATGAAATTTTTTTATATATCTAATTTTTCAATCAAATAAACAAACAAAAATAAAGCTATGTAATAAAGCTATGTAAACCTAATCCATGTAATATTGTGTTATGTACATATTGTGAATTTATTTATTTTTGATTAGCTAAGTTCTAGTACCAACTTTTGGATATTTTTGGCGCTAAAAATATTAAAATGAGATATTTTGAACTACTGCACTATTTGAATTTTCGTAAATTGTTTTAAGTGAGTAGAATAATAATATTATTATATATGTACAATTGTTATGACTTTTGAAGGATTAGCTTAATAATTAAAATAATTTAAAAACTCAATTTCGTAGTTTTATCACATGTTTTATAGTTTGGAATATATATAAATAATTTAAATACTAAAATATAAATCAATGCTATTAAAACTCATTTCTAAATAAAAACTAATTAATATATACTCAATAAATAATTTTATTATACGTATTTTTATAAGCTAAAAATATGCATGCAGCTATAAAATTGACCATATTTTTTACATATTTATGTTTTTCTTCCAGAACTTACGGTTTATAAGACTGGGCCCCTCTACCTACAGAAAGTATATGACGACTATCTGGCCGAACAGGAGGTGAAAAAGCTACCCCTGGACATGGACAAGCCCAACTACCGTCTCTTTAGTCCACTCATTGATCCCGCTCTCTTTCCGCATTGCAAGAAGTACTTTGTCAGCAGTATTGTGACCAAGGACTCATTTAACAAGTCGGCCTGCCTCATGGCAGAAAACTTATACACCAAGTTCACCGAGGAAGAGTTGATCAAAGAGTCTCTCTGTATACACAGATTTCTCCATTTTGGATCGAAATTTGCCTGGTTAATCTTATTCAATCGTGTCAACCTCCTGGAGAAAGACTTGAATATTACCATCTTGACGCTTAATTAGTTGTTGCTATGTTGCTATGGTGTATATAAAAAGAAATGATATACTTTAATTGAAACAAATATACTTCACATTATGTGTATGAATTTAATAAAGTCACCCGTAATTTACCACTACCTACAACTGCCTATTTTTAAATTCTGTTTGACGTGTTTCAATATTGAATTCTTTTAAGATATATGCAAAATGACAATATTGTTATGTAGAATGTATAAAACTAGTCTTTAACGTATAACATTATATCTAATGAAATATAATATATCATAACGTATCAAAGAATTTAAACTGCATAAAAACAATATAACTGAATCAATTAATTGTTACTTTATATCCTAAATAGGCAATAACGACTAACAATATATTAAAAAGCTAAAAACGAATAATTAATTCGATAATAATTAGACTGAAACTACACCGAAAAAATTACAACACTGAAATGAAAAACTATTAATAAAATTTACAAAAAAACTTCACATATTATATTACATGAAGATAATACTGTAAAATGATTTAACTTAATAAAGAACAGAACATTTCTAAGTGCGACTTAAAAAGTTTTTTTTTTCCTATTAATTTGCACCCAAATCGATCGACGGGATGGTTCATACATTAATAATATGATAAAGTTAAAACTTGTATTCTTAAATACGACGCAAGATATAGAAATATATGTATATGTAAATGTGTATGTACCCTTGTGTGCAGCATGACCGCCAACAAACTGATGAACCCATATCTTGGATTTTCAGTCAGGTCCTATCCTGAAAAGGACCAGACACATACTTCACCATAGATACCTAAACCCAAATAACTATGCCAAAAACTTATAATAGATTCGAACGTGCCCGAATGATGATGATGAGAAGGATAGCCTTACAAAGACATTTTTCCGTTACATGCTGAGCATATTTTTTTAATACTATGTGATATTGTACTTTTCATATTATTTAAATTTGTATTTGATTTACGTATAAAAATTTGAACAGAATATTTTATTAAATAAAAAATGTGATTTTGAATTATATTATATAATCAATAATTTGAAAGTAAATAAATTTGTATTCATTTTTAACAAATACAAATTATGATATATATAGTTATTCAGAATGTCAAAATGAAACTCATAAGATATGTTTAATTGTTAAAGACTATTGTAAAATTATTTTTTAATGCCTTTTCGTGTTAGGGGTTTATGTTTACATGATAAAGTAATAATACACAGATTCATCTCTTATTGATTTCGTATTAAATTTAATACGTCATTGTAAATGATCGATGTCTTTTATGAAAATTTCTTCAAACTAATACAGAATGACTAGTATATATATTTTCTCACTATTTCTGTAACCCCAGCATGCTTAAAAATTACATATACATGAATTTGTGCCGTCAACATTTTTAACGAATTATCTTATAACGAAATTATAAATTTTAATGTAAAATATCAAAAATGCATTCATATACTGCGTTAGTAATAAGCTGAAAACGGTATAAGAATCAATAATTAAATATCTGTGTAGTATTACCATATGACTATAATATATCTATAATAGTAAATTACTAGTTCTTCTGCCGCACATATATTTATTAATCAAACAACAAGCCTACAAGAATGCAAACAAATAGAGAACCTATAGTCACCCGAATATTTGTACAGCCAGGGGCTCCGATGAACTATATTATACATAATATGCTAGGTACTATACGAGCTTTCATATAGTATAGCTCGCAGGGGTCCATGGTACAGCAATAATTAAATAGATTTCATAGGGTACCAATGTAATGCATATAGCACATATATATATGTCAACCTTATTTACACATTTATCTATGCGATAGGTTAACACTTCGTATTACCTAACCTGATTTTTTTTACTCAGGTTACTAAAAAACTTAAAATGTAAAAAACAATAATTCAATCTAACCAATGATTTCTATATGACGATTTACAGCCAAGAGCACAACACGTAGAAGTCAAGTTTAAAGCACAATAAAGTGAAAAGTGAGGCTTATGTAATGTGAGGTATGTGAGGACTACTAGATATATATTACTAATATACCTAGTAAAAGAGCACCCACACGCTTTTTCTACCCATACTCTAAACTAGTGTAGGTGTGTCGAGATGGGTCCACTGTTGGTCGCTATCAGCGAAGACCTTTGTTCCTATATTTTAGGGTACCTCTTTATTCACCTTTAAGTACATAGACACCAATGAGCAATATATAACCTATGTTTTTTGTATTGTAATTTAACGGCAATATCTACATATAATGCACTCAAAGTCGGATTAAGTGGCCTAGATCACGGGGAACAAGCAATTGAGAAGTACGCCCACTTCGTCAAAGATATTTATTGTGATCAGACAGGGATTCGAACCCACGACTTACGGGTTGAGAGTCCACCGCTCTAACTACGACACGATGGCCGCCGTCACTTATGATATCGAACCGAACAGGCCTAGATAACAGTGCTAAACAATTAACTAGCACAGCTGCTAGCCAGGGGGGAGTAAGTGCACCAGAGGGAAAATTAAATAAATATAATTGTTAAATTTTTGATATATATGTAAATATCGGATGGTATAATATGTACGTTTATACATTACTCTCTGTAGTAGTATAATAATAGCCTGGCGGAATGTTCTCGCAATGAACAAGTGCTTTAATCAGTTTATCTCTTTCAATAATTTATGATTATAAACGTGCATATTATACCATTCGATATTTATATATATATATTATAAATTTTCAATGACATTTCAATTATTTCAAAATTCAAAATCTTTATTTAGGAGGATGGTCCTCGAATTATAACTGATTTTATATGTTTTCTTGTACGCATGCAATCTACATGTATCTCATTGTTGTAGTTCGTTTATTATTATTATTATTATTATTATAAAAAATTATCAATAACATATATTATTACTTAAAATGTAATAGTTAAATTATAATTATAACTATTGTTTGCAGCAAGTATTCTTTATATTTATTGTGTTATTATTAGGTTTATTAATTTATTATTAATTTTCATGTGTACCTATATACCATATACATAAGTTGTTATAATATTGACAAATGTCTAAAATTAATTAACTGATGTTGAACTATATATTGGAGCATATAATATATTATACTGATTCAGAGTGCATTTCTGGAAGGAGTTCTTAATATAAACATTTGATTTCATTTAATCTTATGAGAAATATCTTAATGATTTAAAATATGTTTGATTATAGTAACATGTAAACCATAAAATATTTAATTTTTTACTAAATTTGAATAAGTATTTACAGGTATTTATATTTTTTGGTATTTATATAGATTTTGACATATTTACAGCCTAAATAATATATATAATCAAATACAAAGATAACTACACTCTAATTGTAATATAAATCATAAGAAGCCAATAAAATTAAAATATAGAAATGTACAATCTATTATTACGATTGAGTTAAAATACGCTCGAATATGTATGAACTATTTGACATAATATACAATTTATTTTATAACACATTAATATGTTTGATGAGCAGTATAATGTATACTTATTAGAAGAACATAATGCAATATCTGCTGAGTAATATCGGTTTACCACGTTTTTGTGAGTTGGACAACTAAAACAAAGTTTGTTCAATATTGAGTATTGATAGATACTATATAAAGGCAAAGATATGAAATCTATTGTAAAATAAAAACATCTATTTTCTTCATCAATATTTATTCTAAGTAAAGCAATATCTATTGAATATTTTTTGAAAAATATTTGTATTATGCCTATATGTATATGTATCAAACATTTCTGTACAATAACATATATTTATCTAAATATCTGTCTACATTAGAATATTCTAATATATATAAATATATAAATATATAAATATACATATACATATATTTTTATTCAAACCTATAAAAACAGATAACTTTGGCTCATTATAATATAATGGTTATGTCTTTCAATATTTTAGACTGAATACACATCTCGTATGAAAAGACGCATGTTGACATGAATTAAACTAATTAATCGAAAATAAAAATTTGTAAACACAACACCAGCTATACAATGTGCAAATGTGCAAATGTGATTTTTTCAACAACAAAAATTTAGTTAGTATACGTAATTCAATCGTAATTTTGTATTTCAAATAATATATAGTTTATTTGATCATTTATAAAGCTTATTATTCTACATATATACAATATATAAATATACATTTATCGGATAAATAATTTGAACCAAAACAATTTGAATATTAGTACATAAAGTGAGAGCGCCATCTTTTATTCTTTAGAATATCAAAGTATATAATGTAGCAATAATACTTGAATCTTATTTTATTTAAATATCATTATGGGACTCGCCAAAGTAGCAGTAAGTTCATCTGTAAGATAATTCTTAGTAATAAAGGATGGAACATAGTTAATAGGACAATTTGTAATGCACAACATTATTTACTAAAATATCTCTTAAGCAGTTAGTAGGGTACCTACCTAAATATATAAATAGGTATGTGTATGTATGTGTGTGTGTGTATGTACGAGAATATACTTACTAGGTATATAATTAAATATATATTTAGATAAAATATGCCTGTATTATTATTTATTTATTTTGTAACTCCATTTACCACTTCAGAGTATAAACATGTATAAGGAAATGGTATCCAATATATTTGTTAGTCCGTAATGAAAACCTATTATATTAAAGTGTTATATATATATTATATTAGTGTTTATATTATCCTCAAACCTTCAAATTATAAATACATACATAATCTTGGAAAGTGCGCTACTATTGCATTGCGCTCTTATAGCAGACTGCTATAACATAGGTGCGCGATTACATAAGGCCACTTTAAGATAAGGCCGCTTTTACATAAGTTGTTTGTGCCGCTATTGTAAAAGTGCGCGCGTATAGCAGGCCGCTATAACATAGGTGCGCGATTACATAGGGCCACTTTTACATAACTTTTACCGTGCCGCTTTAAAGCAAGTGCGTTTTAAGATCATATCGCGCCAGCGATAGCAACCTTGTACGAGCTACTAGAAGCAAGTAAGTAGTGGGCCTTTCTATCTAGTTACTCGCATGCTAGTTGACTAGAGGCAAGTTGTATTTAATTCAGGGTGCCCGCGCAGTTTTCACTACAAATTCCAGCATTTCACAAATTTTCCAGAACAATTTAATGAAATATAAAATTAACATATATTTAAAGAAAGAAAAACGATAATGTTTGCGGAGGTATATTAAAGTTTATAGAGGCGGCGCTTCGTATATCTTTAGAGCCAAGAGCACACACACTTCAAGGAATCAATACATTACATAGGTTATATAGTGCGGAGACACAGACAGGAACAAAAGCACAGACATGCGAATTACAATTAAGCTAGTGAGTTACAAATAACAGCAGAAGCTGCAGTCACTCATAAGATTAGTACAGTTCTTGATATAGATAGATTCTGCTATAATCCGAGTTTGGGTATTATCAGAATCGATAATACCCAAACTCGGATTATAGCAGAATCTATCTTTACCGCTGCAGCAGTTTTCCTCATGGGCACGACACCTAACACTTGATCCATCGGGAATGCAATAAGCGCCCACAGTCTGTGCGAATGGGTTCAAACCTCGGTTCGGACCAAAATTAATTACCGCGTCCCTGGCTAGCAGCTGTGCTATAAGTCGAGTGATTAGATGGCCTCGGCCTGTTCTGTTTGGGTCTTCCAGGTGGCGCTGGAGACTGTAGTGGCAAAAATCGCCAAAAAGCCGTACACACTAGTAGATTTACTCCTAGTGTACGTCCACACTACTATAAGTAATGTAGACTCTTTTAAAAGCTATAATACTGTGTGAGACGTTAAAAAATATATATATAGATGGTCGAAGTTCATGGTATGGTTTATAGTAGTATTGAGTTTCTGGAAAAGTCTCGACTTATGACTTGGACAAATTCATTGTTTGAGAAAGTTGCAGTCGATTATAATTGCTGATGTTGTACTACTCAAAGGTCTGAATGTTGGAATAATTATAACTTAAAACGAAAGCTGAATATGACCCTAAGAAATAATATTTTTATTATTATTAAATTTTTTTACTGTTTAATATTGGTTTATGCAACAACAAAATTGGTTGTTGTTAACATTTTTCGGAAATTTGGAAAGTATCAGCGGATCGGAAACCATTTTCTTGACAACATTGAAAGCTTTGTTGTCTTTCACATGCTGCTTCAGAATTTTGTCAGTGGGCACTGCTAGTACATACTTTGAAACATTAGGCCATATTGAAATTACATGTTGGACAACTGGACGGTTCCTTAACAGCTGACTTAAATTCAGACTTCCGTCAAATGAAAGAGGGAATGCTGTAGATAACCTCAATAGCTCAATTAACTCTTTGCGAAATATAGGATATAAAACAAAGTTAATGTAATATGACACTTTATCGTAAGACATGGACAATTTTTGTGCATTTACACTGTCCGGAAACATTATTTGAAAAAAATCAGATAAGTTGCTACAAGAGCGGAAAAAGTAGTGAGAAGATATATACCTTTAAGCACCAAAAAAATCTCTGCCTTAAGAATGTCATTCTGTGAAACAGCATGAGTTGCTGATGTGCTAGAAGATGGCTCAGAACAAAACAATGAAATAGGAAGAATCTTTTTGCCTTTTCCGTTTGAGTTGACTCAATATGCTTCTTGCTCATGGAGTGACTGGTAATTCTTCTTTTGTAGCATAATAATGATGTAAGTAAAACTGAAATAATTGATATTTACAAAAAGACACTTCCAGAAAATATAAAAGTTTATAAAATAGCCAAATTCCCTGATATTTTTCAAAATTATTCATTTTCTCTGACATTTTACTACAAATAAAAATTCCAGACAATTTCAGAAATTCCCTGACACGCGGACACACTACAGGGATAGTTACTAGAGGCGAGTTACTATAGAAAGCTCTACTTGCCTGATTGCTATCTTCGTGTAAACCAGACTAATATGTGACCATATATAAACGTGTAAAGTTCTTGTGAGCAAAAGTATTATTGCTCATAAAAAATATGCGTCGATATAGCTATTACATAATATATAGGAACTTTTTATTTACAATACCTCCTCCCATACCTCTACAAACATTTTTATCATACCCAGTTTTAACAGTGACACCACTAATACTATTGTATTTCTATTTAGGTCGCTCAGACGAGTGTCCCATCCCGTTACTTGATCAATCCTTGATCTAACTAAAAAATATTAAATAGAATTTCGACATAATATGTTAACATACTTATAGGAAATGGTTAAATGTAGTATAAAATATATACACACCCCTCCACGGATGAAGGGTTAAACAAAATATAATGTCATTAACAAGAGATTTTAGCGCTACGATGTGCTTTAGTCTTGTACGTAGTAATAATATGCTTGTTTGTAAACCAAACTTAGAGAGAAATAAATTTGAGTTGAGAAGAATTCCAAAAATCAAATATGCTCAATATTTAATACATCTTTTTTTATGTCATTTTGTGAAATTAATGTTTTATAAAATATCTTTGTTGATTTTAATTTAATAGTATGTACACGAATTTTATCATCAATTTCATATAATACTTACAATTAGTTACATATGTACACTTTAATGAAGGTCAGGGCAGAATTAAATTTTCTTTATTATACCAAAAAATATATATTTTACAAATTATCTAATGAAAAATAATTAACGAATTATAGTGTTCAACTCTACTTTAATTAATACCATACTATATACAGCGGCTGATTTAGAACTTTATAGCAATAGTGTAACAAAAAGTATTTTTAAAGGCATAATGTGTATAGTGATAATATTAATCTAAATAAGTTTCTTACATAAAATAGTCATCTCAATAACCTTTTGGTAAATTTGTGTACAACGATTCTTATAGGATTTAAATCTAACTTATTTACCTAGAATTAACATATAGGTAATCACAATGAAGTTAGTTACATTCCGATATATCACTTATAATTATGATACACCTTATATGCAACTATATTTCATTTACACAATTTTTATATTTTTCACACTTAGAATTCATATATTTTATAAAAATACATAATATCCAAGCTGACAATCAGTAAAGGGGCAATCGAGTGCGGATAGTATAGGAACAGAACCAAACAAAAGGAGAATTATTTTCAAGGGTCAACTAACAATATGATGCCATTAATAATATTATTTATATTATTTCTGTCCATTAATGCTTTTATAACATATTGTTGCATTCTTTTATTTAAAAAGTAAGTTTTAACACCAGATACTTTATTGCACAATTATAAGATACCTACCTTATTATTAAAAATCGTATAAAATAGCAACAGTACAATATTATAAAAACCAGTACATATCAGCAGGTATCTTGTAAGTAGTATGTTTATGTATATATGTGTGTATGTATGTATGTATGTATGTTAACTAGTTAAAAGATTAAATAATAGTCAATCCATTTAAAATATCGCTAACTAAATTGCAAGTCTGAGTAGCAATCTAACAGTCTTTATAGCATAATATTATCCTCGTTATTAGTATCCATAGTATACATAACTACAAAATCTTCATGACGCCAATCATAAGTGTAGTATAGTTTATTCGCGCTTCGTTTAGACAATTCGCTTGTACGCTTGTAATCAGGTGCATATTTAGGGGGTGGGGGGGGGTCACAGGGTGCACAAGACTCGTGCGCTCCTTGACACTTGCACACTCATTTTTAACATTGTTATTTTTACACAGTCATACGCAACATGTTTGGAACAGCCCAGAAAGTTCATTTTTTCTTCGAAGCACATCTTAAACGACAAACAACCCTCGAGAAAGCTTCTACTTCTAAAAATTGAAATTGAAGGACGATTGTCTGACAAGGTGGATCCAACGTATAAAAGCTGTGACATCAATGATCGACCTCCATACATCTATTGTTCACTGTTTTGAGAGAATATCCGAAGATGGTTCTGAGAAATGGTCTCATCAGATTCACTGATCGATGTACAAGCATTTCTGTTGGCGAACACACATTAAGAATTTATTGTTGCTTTGAAAATGACGCAGCAGTGTCTCAGATTTTTACAAGGAATCACCGTATCTCTTCAGAGTCACTCTCTAGATTTGATACAAGCAAGTTCCAGCATTCACCACATACAGAGGACCATCCAAATTGCACGTGACAATATTGAAGATATTCACAAAGAATGGTTAGTAGATAGTTTAAAATATAAATTCTATGTAACATAGCAGAATTATCCTGAGTTTTTGTTTTTCGACCATTATCTTTAGTATCAGCAAGTCATAGAAATAGATTGTCCGTGCTGCGTTCTCTCTTAGCGAAGCTAAAACAAAAATTTATTTCTATATGCAGCAACTTTATTTATTAATTCTTATTATTATATTGTCGATATAGACTATATATTATTAATCTCTATTATTAGTAAATATTATCTCTATTATTAGTCTCACTTGAGCTCTCTCTTAAGCGAAGTTAAAACAAATATTTATTTCTATGCAGCAAGTTTATTTACTAATTCTTATAATTATATTGTCGGTACTAATTACTATATATTATTAATTATTATTCAGTTAATTTACCTACTCGTAATTTATCTTCATCGCAGGTTCAATCAGACTGAAGCTATATGACCACAGCAGTGGACACCGAACTGAAGGTGTCTGAACAGGGATAATGTTCCTTCCAGTACTGCCGAAGAATATTATCGTCGAAGTGTCGCAATGCTATTTTTAGACCACATCCTCAACGAAATTATTTTATAATTCAGCCATCTGCGACTGCATACCCAGGCATTCGAGGGTCAAATTTGTGTTCCATTCGTATAAAGTACGGATGGAACACACATTTGACCCTCCAATGCCTGGGTATAACCACTGGCTATATAGCGACTCTTCAAATGAACGAGGCGATGAAGCGTATGACGAATCTGGCAACGTTTTATGATAAAGATCTTCCATTACCAGGATGCCTTCAAAGCGAACTTCTAACTTGGTACCATAGATGGGCATCATCGAATGTATCTCATCCCCCAACCACAACCATGTCAGCATTGAGCAGGACAAAGACTTCCCAAATATTGACGTGTTGCTCCGTATTTTCTGCACTTTATCTGTAGCAACTTTCATGGCAGAACAATCGTTTAGTGCATTTAAAATAATTAAAACGGCCTATTAATTATAGGTCAACTATGACAAATTAACGTCTCTCAGGGCTTTCTTTAAATTACATATATGTACATAAAGTTCTTGAAGTAAAATTTGATGTGGCTATAGACACATTTTCTAGTGCTAATCTGCGTCGCAATATTCTATAAATATGTTATTTCTGATAAAATTATTTGTACTTGACAATTCTGTACGTGTAACACTTGTTCTTACTTTGTCAAATGTTATATAAAATCGCTCCAAACCAATTTTGTATTGTGCCCCTAAAATGACTGTGTGAGCCACCCTGTATAATCCTTGTAATAATTATGTTATTAAGGCAGTTAAAATATAAGTACCAAAAGATGACTTTCTATGTTGCCAAGCCGGGTACCTAACAGAAGATGACAAATAATTAATTTAACTCACGCGCCCACATACCGTCCATAGTGCAGGTAAAATAGTTTTTTGTATAGTCAACAACCAGTAATGCAGTATATATATATAAATAGTTGCTTGTATAAGCCTCTAACATAATTAATATAATTAATTATACACGGTTCAAATATAATTAATATAAATAATTGTACACGCCTGGCTCTGATATATAATGTTGTAATAATAAATATATAGGTATATAATATAATACATAAATATGGTGTCTACGAACAAATCCTTCGTTTAGGTTTTTAATTTTATATGGCACTGTATGTGCATCAACCATAGAATAACAACAGGGCCTCTTGCACAAAACCTAAGAGTGAAGAGTGAAGAGCGAAATTGATGAAGAGTGAAGTGTTTGGCTTGCACAAAACTAAGATCGCTTTACTCTTCACTCTTCATCTTTTGATCTAAAATAAATGTTGGAATCATACGTTATATCTATTTTTAGAACCTAAGAATGTTTTGATAGTCAAAAGCGTTCATAGTATATCAAAGAACAAAGAAAGTACACATCTTATAAAAGGCCGTTTCCTTAACAAGCGATTTTAGGTCGTTTTTTTAGAGTAATTAACGCGAGTATCGCTAGTGTCAATTTTTATTTAATTATACCTATTAGCCATCTTGAAGTAATAAAAATTATTCGTATAAGCATATATAGATAGATAGATAGATAGATAGATAGATAGGTGTTTATTTGAATAAATGGGAATCGGAATCATTCATATAATAA
>JAYRBW010102080.1:0-19371 GCA_036023295.1 Invenusta paracnida
CTATATATTATATGGATTTATGTGATATTCACGTAGTTCTCGGGTCATATTTCAACAAAGTTCACCAAAGTTTGGGGGGAGGGGAGTGGGGATTGAGAAAGTCCGATTTTTATGTCTGGCTGCGATTTTTTTGGGGACTGGCAGCACTGCATGATGTATGTGACATTATGTCAGGCTTACAAATAAGTTGTTATATTATAACTATATCCCTTTATTTTTATATATGTCAAAAAGGCTTCTAATATTTTCTTACATTACAAAGTTGGTTCAATAGCTAAGATAGCTCAGTTACTGAAGTTGGGAGTGTATGAGTGAGTTGAAAAAAGTTCTGTACTATTAGTGAGTTAAGCCCCTAGTCATATTTTTGTGTTTATATATTTAGCATTTTAGAGGTCACTCTGTTTGGCCCTAGGCAATACTTGACATTAACACATGCCAGACTGCCCAGGGCATTTACAGTCGGGCCACTACAAATCTGAAACTGGTGGCCCTCCTGGGCATACTGAGTTTTCAATGAAACATAATTGTCAACAAAAAACAAAAGTAAAGGAATTCTCATTCATTAACTATTTTTACCATTGGAAACCTCTTCCAAGTCCAATATTATTGATGCATTGGTTATTTATCTCCACAGCTAATGGGAAACTTAATGACAAATTTTGAAATAGAGCTGACTCAGAGTAGAAATTAAAATGCAATGTCCTGGGATGCAAAAATCACTCACCCAGGGTAAGTGAAATTGAATCTGGGTGAGTGGTTTTGTCTGGTGGGCAAGTACATTTCCTCAGTTAATGTGTAACAAAATACCCCTTACCTAGTATATCTATTAATCTGTGTGCAGTATTACAATGCTGCCTATCTCTAAACAGGTAGCTAGCTACTACACATGTCATGATAGACAGACTTAGAGACATTGATTAATCTGTGTGTTGTGCTTCCACCTATCTTTCATTGCCATATCCATAGAACAGTTCTATGGTGGTATCATTCATAATTTTAATTGTGTAAATTTCCATTAACCAATCAGGTTGTCAACCTAGTTATTGATAAATCTGTGTGCCTGTCTTTTATTGCCATTTCATTGAAACTGTTAACCAATCAGATTAATCTATTCAGATGGCTAATGGGTTATTGTGTTTTCATCAAATAACCCATTTAGGTGCATTACCCATATAATTGCCATAATTATAACTTGAGTGTGGTAATCTATTGCAATCTAGTTTCTAGTAAATGAAAATATAGTGTAATTTTATGATATCTTTCATACATTTTTGTATGAACTGTGTCAACTTTTTTTTGAATATTATATATATTTTGTATATAGTTTCTTTATTTTCTTACTTTTTTAATATCTTAGGAAAAATTACTTTTTAAAACACCTTTTTGGGTATAAATAATAATAATAATTGGGGAACTGACATTGATATCTAATAGGGGTGAGAGAGGAGAATGAGTTAGTTAAAAGTCACTTGCCCAGTGGAGAGTAAAAGTAAGGAGCCACTCACTCGCCCAGAGGGCCAGTGGATATTTTTTGTAATTTGCATCCCTGAATGTTTGAATTCATCCAAGTCACAAATCAATTAAGTAGGCAAACTAATATCACCAAAATAATAATTATACATTCTAACTGACACTAGTAATATTAACCCTTTCTTTATAGCTAGTATGATTTTCATTCTGTGAAAATCGGCTTTACATTTAAGAAGATATATATTTAAATATGTATTTAAAATATTTATACAGACACCATATACAATAAACACTTCTCTTCATTGTTAGCTTTCTTTCAGTTCTCACTTACAATGCTAGAATATATAGTGCATGAAAATTCAAATCTGTTATCTATTTATTTTCATCACAATATAAGCAATAGTTAATATATTAGGTACTATAGAAGAATAGACTTCACTTTATTGACATTTATGAGAGACAAATAATGTGTTTTAGTATAAATAATATAATAATGGACATCTATATTTCATAGTACAAATATTTAGAATAAACATTTATACTGCTATGAATCTATTATAATAAATCTTATACTTTTATTTCATCCTTATAAAAGTTTGAAAATTGGTATATTATTTTCATATATATTTTCCAGCAATCAAATTATTTCATTTTTAGATTACCATTTTATTGAATATTATACTTATATGTATAAGAATTAAATCTTGACATATATTTTTCAATTTTCCTACAAGCAAGTCTATATAAAAAAATTGGATTTTCTGCAAAAACTAGATGGTATGCACCAACAAATTCAAGCTTGGAAATGACCAGATTTCCTGATAATCACTAGATTTTACAATGTACCAACATTTCTAGGTCTAGGCTGCTTTGGTGCACAGTAAAAAGGCTGAATTTATGCATTGTAATTACAACAAAACATTGACCAATTAGAACATAGGAATATCCAGAGTAATCTGAAGTAAGTACCTGCCATATGCATCAACATTTTCTAGGTCTAGAATTCCTTTGGTCATACTGCCAATTGTTGATGCATACTATTGTTCATACTTAGTAACAAAGTTTTCATTGTAGGATATTTTATTAAATTAATTTTTTCTTCCTTTATAAAAAATGAATGTTAAGATGTAAGATATTAAATCAGGATAGATTAAATCCACTGGGTTCTGTAATGAGTATGAAATTGAATGACTTTTCAGACTTGAGAGAAACTCCATCATAAACTTAATTGGACAACTTCATTCTCATCTGCAGTACAATTCATCATGAAACTGGTCTTACAATAACTCAGCAGGTGTGCTTAGCTCTTCACTTTTATGGAATGTGATGCAATCCAATATCACTTAGAACACTAATCCACATTGATCAAGTAAATAAAATAATGCACAATAATAAATAAACATAAGAGGTGGTATTCACAATGCTTAACTATAAACAGGTCATCTGAAGTTCTCTTCACCTGTGTGCAAACATCAGTATATTTTATTAAAAGCTATTTCAGTCACATAAGTAATTTCTATTCACAGGCTCCTTTATGTGATTATATTTATAGAATTAAGGTCATCTATCATTTCCTAAGCCTGGAATTTGATAATTAGACCATATACATATATGTAACAAAACTTTTTATACAATATAAAAATTTATGTGATTTACTACATTTATTGCAATTAAAATATCTTAAAGTTTTATTCTATCTTTATTTAGACAGATGTTGTATATCATAAAATAACAGTATGACATACTGAAGTGATGTGAGCATTTTATTTTTGTATAATATATAATATTGTTTGTTGTAACATGAACATATCTTGCTTTAATATAATATAAAGCATGTTTTCATAGTGTATATAATTACACAACTATCAAAATCATTTTTACACATCTTGATTTGGTTGAAGCTAAGTTATGCAGGACACTACACACAACCACAGGGTTGCCACTGATCAAGGATTCCGGGAAAAACCCGGGATTCAGAAAAAGGTTGTCCCGGCCGGGATAAACCCTTGATTTAATCATTTTACTTTAATCCAGGATATTACATACTTTCCATAAATTTTATAATTATGTATACCTATAATGTAAATACCCATGTAAATTTTTATCGTACAATAAAAATCCACAAGTACATAAATAACTTCTTGACTAAAAATGCCGGAATTGAGGCTCAAGTTGTAATCAAACCAATCGTGGGGTATGAGTGCATAATTGAAGTAAGTATATTGTACAGCTAATGAGCACTTATCTACAATTCAACTTTTGAAAAGGTGGGTATGATAGGTATACCTATATAGGTATAATAGGTAAATACATATTGGTAGTACTAAAAATTGTATCCGGGATAAAATTAAATAAAAAAATAAAAAACATTGCTTACACTGAAAGCAGTCTGCTTTTATTTGTATATAATTATATGCATAACCATAATCCATATTTTATGTCTATTTGTAAATATAGGTAATGTTTTAATTTTATACACCTGTATACCTACTTACATGTGACTTAATATATGCATCATTTTATAAATTCC
The DNA here is from genome assembly GCA_036023295.1 of Invenusta paracnida. Classification (NCBI taxonomy): domain Eukaryota; kingdom Metazoa; phylum Platyhelminthes; order Proseriata; family Coelogynoporidae; genus Invenusta; species Invenusta paracnida. The sequence continues at coordinate 4,001 of JAYRBW010102080.1, forward strand.
AGTTTTGATTATTTCTAGTGCATAGATAACATTTTATATTTACTGCAGTACATTGATGATTTTTTAATGCTTTTGATATTCTTGCCATTTGATTAAAACATATTAAATGGAGCCTGCAATTTTTTTACTCAGATATATTTTTTCATTTAGAACTGTAACTGCACTGGAATATTTATAAAAAAACACATTGAATATTACATATTGAAATATAATAAATAGTATTGGACAATTTTTATACCAAGACAAACCAATGTATTGTATGTTTATTTTCATTATACTATTTATAAAGTAAAATGGAAATTAGATATCGAGAGAAAAAGCAAGATGTTATAAAATGGTTAGTTAATATATAGGGCTGGCCATAAGTTACAGGTCTGTTGCAATGCTATATTATATTTAGAATAGCATTCTATTGTATATTATAAATCCATTATAATGTTCACCACTGGAATATTCAATTTTATTTTTTTTAGCATTGGAATTTACAATTATTTTTTTAGTAAAATTGGAATTTACAATCTTATAATTGCTAGTTTTGGAATTGAAATTTCCAGCCTGTCATTATTTGTATTTGTATTTACCAACATGCGATGTTGGACTGTTCCAGAGAAAATCCATATTTTAAAAGTGTATTAAAAAAATAAAATAGCATGGATATCATCAGAACATGGCCAGAGTTCTTTGATTCTTTTCTGCCACTTCAAACAACTATTTATTCTTTACATGTCAAATTCAACAAAGCTGTGTCAGTGCATGATGGAGCTCCTTCAGGGCAGCCAATATCTGTTTGTACAAATGAAAATTTCGATTTGATGGATCAATTCTTTGTAAGGCAGCCTCAAAGTTCAGCAGCATCTGCATTGAGACAAAAATACCCGGAACTTCACTGTAATGCTTAATATAGAATGCCAGATTGAAATGTTACCATCCATAATTAGTGCTTGGGCTTATTGATGACACTGGTGATAGGCGATTGTAGTTCTGCAAGTTTCTAAAAAATCAATTGTCAGAAACTCCTAAATTTTTGAATAACATTATCTGGACAGATGAGTCAACATTTCTGCTATCAGGACACATCAACTGACATAATTGTGTGTATTATGCTACAAGTAATCAGTATGCTATATTTCAGCAGCAACTGAATCAACCTGGTGTCTCCGTTTGGGGTGGCCTTTTTTGCAAAGGAATAATTGGTCCCATTTTCTTAGATGGAACATGGATGGGTGCCAAGTGTCTGACTGTGTCACAAAATGAAATTGTTCCCATGTTACAGCAGCATGGTGATGTTGATTCATTGTGGTTTAAGCAAGATGGTGTGCCACTGCATTATGCATGCATTGTGGGAGGCTATCTGGATGAAACCTTCCCTGAAAGATTATTTTTACAAAGAAAGATTAACTGGCATCAAGGCTATGAAAAAAAGAATTACCGTTTTTTATCAATTACATTAATAACATACCCAAACTTTGTGCAAAAGTTCTTAAGTGTTGCTGATGGATGCTGATGGTATGCAGTTTGAACATTTTTCATGACTTCATTCCTATATTGTTAACATGTTTTCTTGTTTTTTTGTTGATGATGATACATGACAATTACTTATATTTTATTATAGTATTGCAATAGACCAGTAACTTATGTCCAGCCCTGTATTAGCAGGCACAGATATAGTGATTTGTAAGTACATAAAATGAAAACAATTTCTTAAAAAAGTGAATAAAAACCAAAGAATTTTCTAAAAAAATTGTGTTTTAAATTTAGTTTTATAAGTATAAGAATACTCATTATCACTATCACCATAGGTATTTACTCTATTTTAGATAATATATATAGAATATAAATTACATATTCAATTACAAATAATAATAATCTCTATTTCTATTATAAAATATCAACTACAATTTTATTGATGATCATAGAAAACAATACATTTATAAAGAACACTTGAATAAGCAATATAATATTTTGTCCATTATTATAATTATAAAATTGGACACAATTGTCTCAATATAGTGGCAATAGACAATAGCCTTATTTGACAATCATTGACATCTGTTTTCTATCAACTGCTTCTACTACAGTGCATTTGTGTATTAGCATAAATTAGAAATTTGCATGTCTATCCTATTCTGGTTTTACAAAAACTGCTTTCATTTAAATACTGGGTCAACAATACAACTAAGCCATACATTTTAGTCTCCCCTAGCAATTACTTTTGGCTTAAATAGAGAGACCATCTTGCAGTTTGCTCAGTATGCAAACATTGCCTTTTAACAATTGCTCACAGAATCAAACTAAAGATTGAACAACTTTAAATTGTACATTGTAAACCAAATTTATAATTATTAAATGGTCTTCTATCTCCCTTTTTCTGTCTAATTTTGATGCAGGTTTAAGCACCATACCCAGTGTTATATATTTTTTATTTTAAGCCAAAAAATAGTCATTTATTTATAGATTTTCTATTCAATAAAGGCCACTTGTATACATTCGGTTCTAAATCATTATTAAATTTGAAATTCTATAAGGTCACGTAATTTTAATTCTATGTAAATACTCTTATTCGTTTTGATGTATTATCTGGTGTGTTCAACTGCTTTTAGCATTATTTATCACTCGGACTTAGCTTACGGCCATAGAGTAATAATATCAAGAGAGTTCACTCGGTCAAAAAACGCAAATATGTTTGTTTAAATATTCAGATTTCGCCATTTTATATTCCTACCAATGCGATGGTAATTTATGTCTAAAACCGTATAAAGATCGAATTTCAAACATGTAAGTGTACATTATATAAAAAGTAAAAATATAGAAATGTGCGCCTAAATTAGACCTGCACTAATATGTAATTTATAGCAGTGTAGCTTGAATAATAAAAAAGTGTTCGATAGGGGAATATAAAGTGCCCGTACAATATAGGCTACGCATACCAAAAAATGTAGGCAAAACTTGCTATTTGCTGCTATGGAAAAACGTTTTTATTATTCAAGCTATACTTCTATAAATTACATATTATTGTAGCTGACATTCTGACGCACATTTTTATATTTTTGATGTTGTTTCAAAATGGTTGTTTTTTCCGCTTGAATAAAAAAAGTGAGCCTTCTTTACAATCTTATATTTTTTTGTCATTATAGTGTGGACCAAACATTTAGTTGTTTTATATGACGTTATTATTACTACTTTATAGCACGTATTGTTAAATATAACTATTTTAACTATTTTAGTTTTGATTGAATGACTTATTTAAATTTTATTGAAAATGGATTTTTATTAATAATATACTACTCAACACTTTTCATGGGAATAAAGTAGTATGTTGCCTTAAATCATGGAGGCAATTTTTTTTAATTAAAATTAAATTCGAAATCTACATGATCGAATTACCTTGTCTGTAAAGTTTGATAGATGTATACATTCAAACGCGCTAAGTGAACTCTCTTGGTATTATTACTTACTTTATGATCATCTCTTTCTTCCTTGATACATTGCTTTTACCCAATCAGTGACATCCACTTATCGATCGGCATTTATCTATCAGCCTTTAGACGGCTACCATTTTATTACGTTATATGTTTTACTAACGTTGAAACTAAAACACCAACTTATTATACTAAATTCACCTTACCCAGAAACATTGTTTTCTTATTCTTTTACTGAATCAAAGAAAATTCAACATTATGGTGGCAGCTATAAACGGATTATTTTAACGATTATTACATTAACATATTTTTAAATATGTAAAAAAATTCTGACAATTTGAAGGGAATATTTTGGTAGATCACCTATTCTCCTTGCCAATTCAAAACTAAAAGAAAATAAATATGTTTTCTCACGACAGTTGGAAAACTACTTTCTCATCGTCAAATCGGATAAAGACACTCACCTTCCCTTACTTCTTAACGCCCTGGGCTATGACGGCTTAAACATTTATTATGGGCAATACCAGCTCCAAAAGCCACTTACAAGGCAGAAGTGTTAACCGTTTGAGAGAATTCTTCGGGGACAAATCATGCGTTCTACTTCAGCGCAAAGCGTTCTTTCAATGTCGGCAATCTAATAATGAAAGCAAACTGAGTTCTTCTACCGGTTACATCGTTTATCATTAGAGTGTAACTTCAGAGGATCCACAAATGGTATGCTATGAGATATTTTAAGAGTTCATGACAACTGCAGACTAGGAAGACGTCTGCTATCGGAGGATGACATCCAATTTACATTTGACCTAGCGATTAAGAAGGCCAAAGCCTATGAGCGTGTGAGAACGGAAAGGCGAAGTGTCAACACCACAGGCCTCGATGTCGCCGAAATACAATCTTCTGGGAAGACCACGTCATAACGTCAACAACTTACAAATACAAACGCATCGCGACAGCTAAATAGCTATGTGAACATGGGATCGATTGAGACATGTTTATGCAACAAATGCGGCTCGAATTCCCACTTCGCAACCTACTCCAGGTGTAGGGCGCGGAATTCAAAATGCAATGGGATGTGGTAAGATCGGACACTTTGTGAGTGTATGTCGCTCTTCTAAAACTGTAAATGCGGTAAATAAACTGTAAAAACTGTAAAGAAATTATCCCATGTAAATGATAGTGATAATACTGACAATTCATATTCTATTTTTGCCTCCAATTTAGAAAATGTTAACTCTGTAACTAAAGATGTTCTTTTGAATGGATAACATGTTAAAATAGTGACTGATGCAGGAGTTAAGAATAATGTTTTTCCAAAATACCCTTTTCAAAACTTGAAACTACTAATGTTAAAGTGAAGGCTTGGTGTAATTTTGAAATATAAGCATTGGGAAAATATATCTTACTTATTACCTACCAGAATGTTTCTCTCGCTGATACTTTTTATCTTGTAAATCTACCCACATCAACACATCCACTTTTTATTTTCAAACTTTGCAAACAGCTAGGAATAATTTATGAATTATTTTTTTAATTTACGAATTTAATACATTTTTATAGAAGCCTATACATCATTTAGTAAGTAGCGGTTTACAAATTGATAACATTCATTCTGTAAATAAAAAAACATGTTTCCATTATAGCTTCCTATTTGTACTTCTCACTTGGTACTTTTTCAGAATCATATTTCATAAATGGCTTATACGTACGTATAATTACATTTACTCTCAGTTCTATTTACTGCTTATCATATAATTATTTACATGTACTTATTACTATACTGCAAAAAAACCTACTAAAACCTTACCCATTTTCAGCCTCATTCTATTATGTAAGCTATAGGTCTTCTAAACTCACGAAACATTATTTTTACCATTTGTAACCATTTACTCTGTACAAATAACCATTTTGTAACTTTACTTTCCTGTACATACTTTGATTCTAATTCTCATTATTCAATTAAACGCTTTATTATTATTATTATTATTATTATTATTATTATTATTATTATTATTATTATTATTATTATTATTATTATTATTATTAATATTATTATTAGAATACGATATCCTATGTATGGGCACCAATCGCCTTATGATGTTTAATAATTTTATATAATTTATTGGGCCTAATCGCCTTATATAGTCCATATATTTTATAATGTAAAGCCTGATGGGCCCCATATCGTAAATATATTTTATAATTTAAAGCCTGATGGGCCCCTAGTCAATATATTTTAAAGCCTGATGGGCTCCAATCAATATATTTTATAATCAACGTATGGGCCCCACCACGTTTCAGGTGAAGCCCTAACGGGAATAATATTCTTATTATTATATGTTCTACAGATGCTGTTTTCATATGTAACATTCGTTAATATATATGAAAAGGATGTTATAAGCCATTAATTGTTAATATTTCTGTTATATGTTATAATATGTATGACTGCGTCAATGTTTATACATCCAGTTTAATATATGTAGTTAAAATGTATATTTTAATTAATTCAGCTTTATTAATTTTTGTGTTAAAATATTTTTTTGTGTATTATTTTTTATAGAAACCGACTGATGTGGTCGTTTCACAAATTATTCGGTTTCAAATCGTCTTTTAATAGTACCTACCTAGGATGGCACCCGACCGACTAAGTTTTTCATTTCCGACTAGAAAATAAACTATTTTTCCCTACAGAGCGTTACGCCCTATGCTACGCCCTCCTATTACTCAACATACTGCATTTTGATTGGATGATCTCTCGAAATTAGCTTTCTTCCATCGGAGCATACATGTATATTAGTGAACCTACTGTATGTTGATTGTAGCAACAAATGGATGGACAACATTATTAAATTTTTGAACTGTTTTCTCATTTTTATACATCGCACATACTTCTAAGACAATTAAATACATAATTAATATGTTACAGATAACTTTAATCTTAATAATCGTTTAAAATTCAGCTTGTGCGTATGTTAACATTGGCAGGTGCAGTGCATTAATTGATATTAATATTTTTAATACAATCATTGTGATCATATGACGCAAACTAAAAAAGAGGAATTTAACTTATTTTACCGTTGCTGTATGCATTGAATAATAATGTATCTACAGAGAAAAAAAATTCCCGTTGTCCCCGTGTATCTAAAATTCGTGATTTCAAAATATTCTTCTATACGCAAGAGTGTGAGTGAAAGCAATTCGTTGTCATCTAAACCTACGACCAATTAAAAACCTGTTGCATTATACCAACACCCAATTAATTAATGAAATTTCTTTCCCACACAGTGAATGCATGAATACTCACTATAAATCCTGTGAAACTGAAGCTACATACAGATAATAACACAGATACTTTTAGTCAAAACAAAACCACAAGACAAGTATGTCAACGGCTGAAGTGATCACAGAGTTCTTCGAGACAACCTCGGCACATGGATTCTCGCGAATCTCTGTTTCGAAAGGATGGCCTCGTCGTTTACTCTGGATTGGCATCACTCTGGCTGCATTCTCGGGAGTATCCTACCATTTCTATCATCTGTACCACCAGTACACAAGCTACTCAAAATGGATCAATGTCAGACCCGTAGCTAATAGCTTTGAATTTCCAGACATAACTTTTTGTCCCACGTTTAGCTTCTCGGACAAGTTCTTCGATATGTACAAAAATGACAAAAAATCGTTCCACAGATTCGGTGGTGGTGCGCGGTTTTGGAAGGCCGTCGCTCGCTATAAGCTTTCTCTCGAGGCATATCGCACTAACTCGGAGAGATCTTTTCGTGCCGTTGCCTTCGACTACGATGTGTACAAGAATCCCCAGGATCACGTGATCGACTGTGTTTATCAGAATGAGAAGTGCAGCTTCCTGAACTTCACCGTGTACAAGGATCCCGAACGTTATCTGTGTTTCACGTTTCAGCCAATAGTGAGAAAGTTGCGAGTTTCTGGTCCCAATGGAGGGCTAAAAGTGAAATTGGGTTTCTATGGTTCTAAGTCCATTTTTATAGGCTCGAAAATGGTAAGAGTGATATATTGTATATTGAGGAAATATGTATAATTGTGTGCTGTAAAGTGTACAGCGTAAATGCTTATCTTTTATGAAATCTACCATTTATACGAATTCTAATTCGTCAAAGGTATGAATCTATCACTAACAGTTTTCTCCAATTTCTTTTATTGTTTTTGAAATTTAATAAAAATGTCACAATTTAATATGCATTTTTTCTAAAAGTGATTAAAGTATATATAAACTAATGGCATCAGAATTATATACCTCTTTTGAAAAATAGTAAATGTGACACTGGCTAAAATTAAATTTTAAAATATAAATATAAAAACTTAAATGCATTTTTCTTTTATTTTGGATAATAATTCATGTTTAAGTTTAAGTTTGAGTTATTACTTTCAATTATGAAAATGAAATCTTGTTTCCGTTTTATACATTACATAACTAAAATTTTAACAAATAATTTGCATAAATTTCTCTATTGGTCTTCATTTCTTGCTTTTTTTCTGTATTTCACAATCAACATATTTTCTCCATATAACTGAGCCTGTGACGCAATGGATTTAAAAACTATTACAACGAATAAATTAAACAAAACCGATCTTAACAAACTACTGAAAGCGTCTATAATTAGACGCGACTCTGGTTCTACCGATATACCTATATCCGACTCCACTAATAATTACGTTGACAGAGATACCCATCATAGCGCTCTCGCACAATTACGCCTGGATATAAAGAGCGATATTAACCTCGCCACAAGCAAGCAATGCGAACTGCTAAAGGCCATGGTCGAGAAACAAAAATAAGAAATCGATTCTTTAAACAATATAGTCAAGCAACTCGCCTTTGACGCAGATAAGCTCGAATCTATTAATAGACGCTTTAATGTGATCGTCCACGGGATTCCCGACAACGAAATTCCTCTCAACGCAAAAATTAAAGAACTGTTAAATAATATTGCTCCAGAATTCGCAGAAAAAAACCTAAACCCCACCAAAATTGGAAAAACTTGAAATGGCTCTCGTTCTATCAAAATTACTTTTGACTCCGTGGAATCCAAAGTTAAGTTGGTTAACAATGCAAGGAAAAGTCAATTATTTAAGGAGACGATCTTCCTCAATTACGACGAATCGCCTCGAGCAAGAAAATAAAATGCAAGACTTCGAGCAAAAAAGAAGGGTCTTATGGAAATTTATCCAACGAAAACGACCACCTTAGCTAAAGGAACAATAACAGTCGATAATATCACCGTTGATTCCTTCAACATTCTCAACCAGCTCCAAAATTTTTAGAAAAATAGGAATCGTTATCGTATCCACATTGCTCTTTACTCATCTGTTTGTATACCTCCGTCTCCAATCAATAACACTAACACTCAATTCCATACGATTTTTTACACAAATGTATGCTTTTTCTTAAATATAATTGATGACATTAGACACTCAATCACCATTCACTGTCCAGACATTATCGCCATAACTGAAACTGGCGTGCGTAATGATTTAACTAAACTAATAAACCTAATCCTATTCCGTCCAATTGCACGAACATTAACCACATCTGGATCTACTTAAACAAATTCAATTTATACTTCGCGTGTGTATATATTCCACCTGCATTATGCTCCGCCACCAAAGCCTCGATTCTCAGATTTTTAATCCATACCCTTGATTATCTCTCCTCCATATCTCAACGCGCATTTCTGCATTGCTGGCGATTTCAACGACCTTAAAGTTAACAACCTATCTACCTGCATGGATTTTATCGACACAGTTCTCGGACCCACCAGGGCTAATGCTATCCTCAACCATATTCTCATTAGCTCTGAACTTGAAACTTCGTATCTCTTCCCTCATTATAATCCTTAATTCAACTCATCCTACAACTCATAATCTTAAAAAAGTCAGACTATTTGACTTTCGAAATTTCAACCTCATACCGTTCAGATGAGCTCTGCAAAATATACTGTACTCCTTTCTATAGATCTAACAATTCTCTTGACACAAAATGCGACACTTTCTATGCAATGATTATACCTGCCCTTAATTGCATTACATCGCATTATGTCTACATGACTGATAAAGACAAGCCATGGATATCTCCTCTTACAAAACACCTTATTAATCTGCGCTGGCACGCTTTCAGAACAAAATGTTTTTAACTTTTTCAACATTACAAAAAAAGGTTAAAATAGAAGTCGTTAAGGCTAAACAAGCTTGGTCAAACAAACTACTAAAACATCCTAAAGGTATCTGGAACATTGTCAATCATGTACTTGCTTCCAAAAAATTAAACTCTATTTTTTCCGACAGCTCTCAAGAAATTGCTGATATTAAAAACGAGAACTTCTTTGATGCTTTCAACTCTACTGAACCTATTTTAGATCTATCCCAACTTCACGACGAATTCACAAACTTGATCCCTGAAGTTACCACTGATGAGATGAACAACACTCTCCTCAAACTCCGTGAAACAGCCACAGGTAGTGATGCCTCCCTTATACCCTGCTCCTAACAAGCCAAGATCTTCTCGCTGGACCCCTCACTCATCTTTACAACTTCTCGTTTCAATCTCGCAAAGTTCCGAAGGGCTGGAACATTTCCGACGTTATCCCTCTTCCTAAAACCAACCCTCCTAATGTAAATGAATTAAAACCCATTTCACTTCTTCCCATACCAGCTAAAATGTTGGAATATTTTCTCCTCAAACATAGTAGACATCTCATTCTAGCAAGGTACGATGATATACAATATAGCTTCAGACAAAACTCTTCTACTACCTGCGTTGTTATTGACATTCATGATCATCTCACAAAAATACTTGAATAAAATATGCCCCTAGTGCTATCATTATCAGCTTCGATATGAGCAAGGCTTTAGACAAGGTCCCTCACGCCAGTCTACTTCGTTGCCTTCAAACAACCAACATCCCAGGAGTGCAGGTATTTCTAGAGAATTGGGCATTTGCCGGTTTTCAATTGTTGGATAAGAACACCCTCTTTCCTCGTGAGGTCTCCAGTGCCTGCTGCATTTTTGGCACTCCTCTTGTACCATTCGGAGTAGTTCTTGCCATTCTTCACTTCCCTCTTGTCTCGTCTCCTGGCAGCGAGGGTCACAGCCTCAACCTCGATGAGCGTATCTTCCTGTTTCATGCCCGAGCCTACTTTCGCAGCTTCGTCCGCCTCCTCGTTGCCTTGGATATCGCACTGTGAAGGTATCCAGTGCATCTCTGTCCTGAAGCCTGTGCTATGTAATTTTTGGACGCTTTTCAGAATGCAGGCCACATCGTTACTGCGGTTTTTGCTGCTGACGCATTGGATTTTTCGATTGCGGCCTATGAGGAATCTGATGGTTTTCCATCTTTTCGTCTCTGGTACGTTAGTGACCTTCTTGATGCCATGTCTGAGGGCTTTGAGTTCTGTCGTACAGCTAGAGCACCATCTTCCGGTAGGGATGGCTAGGGTCTCTTTGTCGCCGTTCGCCCAATACGCCTCCACCTCTGTCCTCTATGCAGCCTTTGCTGACCCTTCTGTATAGATGGTGGTGTCGACCGTGTACAAAGTCTTCAGGTACTCTTCTGCTTCGTTCTTCCTCATCTCGGCTGCATCGGTGCGCAGTGTTTCTCAGCCTATGGACATTGCAACCTTAATGTTGTTCTCTGACCATGGTGGGGTATCCGGACCAAGCTCTCTGGGTTCTCTAGGAATTTGTTTGTACTCCTCGATGTTACTGGCTTCAAGGCCTATGTCTCGCTACTCTTTGCTGTTCTTTTGTCTAGTCTTCTGATGCTTTTCGACTAGTTTCCCTAGTGGGTCTTCGTCGCCCTTTTGCATGGCTCTATCGTATAGCTTAGTGGCTTTTGCAGTGTTTCTGCGTTTGAGGCCTTCCACATTCGCCTCTTGTTCAAACTCGTCTGTTCTGGTGTTTCTACAGCATCCTGTGATAATCCGCACTGCACTGTTTTGGATAGTCTGGATCTGGCTATAGGCCGTTTGGTTCATGGTAGGCATCCAGGCTCCTCCTGTGTACTCGATCTGAGGATGTAATTAAGGTATTTTATTTACACATTATCTTTCATTTCGGGATTCCGATCCTTTAGAGTTTAACGAGCAGCCCTTCCTTCCACACCTTGTCGTATGCTGCGTTTAGCCGGTTGGCATTCATTTCATCCGTCTGGAATAGACTGCATAACTCTGCCTAGTTGGTCTTCTATTGATCGGTCTGCACGGAACCCTGCCTACATCGGTGATAGGGCATTGCTTTTTTCCAGCATATAGTAGAGTCGTCCTCTGATGATTCTCTCAAGGAGCTTATCTATGTGACTCGTAAGGCTGACAGGTCAGCAGTTGCCTATTTGCATGAGATCTTTACCTTTCTTAGGAATTAGGTTAATAGTTGCCTTCTTCCATATCGAAACTAGGCCCTCTTTCCATGAGATGTTGAGCAGTTCGCGGATTTTCAGTCTTCCTTTTGGCCCCAGATGTTTTAAGAACTCGGCCTTGATTCCGTCATCTTCTGCTGCTTTGCCGTTTTTCAATCTGGATATGCCTTGCTCCGTTTCTTGCTATGTGATGTCAGAACACCCTCTCTCTATTTTCCCCATACAGTTGGCGCATGGTCTTTGGTTGTAGCAGTACCTTTTTTTCTTGATCAGACAAAAACGTCAGATTCGGGAGATCAAAACTGTGGATATCCCTTCCAGTGTTCCACAAGGCGCCTGCCTTTCACCCTATCTGTTCTCCATTTACGCTTTTTCGCATGCTCCTTTGCACCCAACTACAAAGACGACAAAGTACACAGATGACTTCACAATTATTTTTAATTACAAAGTTGAATAAGGTACAAATTTCTGCAACGACGAAATTCAAAATATATCAAACTGGTGCTCATCGCATGGCCTCACTCTTAACATGCAAAAGACTACTTACATGTACATCTCTTGCAGTCTATGTCCGGCACATTCGATTAATAATTTAAATCGTTCCTCTTCTTTCTTCGTTCTACGTATTATCTTCAATGATACACTTACATGGAATAACCATATTGACTATATTATCCGCTCTGCTTTACGACGTATTTACGTTTTAAGAGTCCTTAAACCTTTTCTAAAAATCGGACCTTCAAAATATATATATTTTCTTAATTAGATCTACACTTGAATATTCCTGTCAAGTCTTTGTTGGCATGAATATGAATCTCTCTAATAAACTGGACGTTATGCAAAACAGATGTCACGTCACAGAATCATCTGCAACGATGGTGTCTGGCTGACCTGCATCCCATCCCTACAGGATCGTCGAAATAAGCTCAGCATTAAACTTTTCAAGAAAGCGAAACATATTGAACACATGTTCAACCCTCTATTCCCTAAATATCTTCCTTTCACTGGAAAACTCTCTATTCCTTTCTGGAAAACTACTAGACGTCTCAATTAATTTATCCCTCATACCAGTATTATGATTAACTCTATTATTTAATTTGTTGCATTACAGGTTGTACCATACTATTTGAACCCGTAGGTACCTGCTTTTGTAACACTAAACTGCTGAACTCGTACTGTTTTGTTTAACGGATATCATCGTAGGGTTATTGTTTTGGAGGTCTAACCTGATATCTTCCATAAAGTCCTTCCAATTAGCTTTCTTCCGCTTCCATACTAATAACTTTGCCACGTTGTCGGGGTTAACCGTTGCACCTATTCCGATTATGATAGGGATGTGGTCTGAGGGGAGTTTCTAGATAGTTTATCAACTAATCTTGTCGACCATTTTCTTGTTACACAGGATGATATCTATGATAGAGCGTCTATTCGTTCATCTTTCGATATTTAGTCTGACTGCCATCGTTGAGAACCCAACTACTATTCTCTTCTATCCACCTTTTGCTGCTTCTGCCCCTTCGAACTTTGTTGGCTGCGTTGTCCCATAGTTGGAGGTGGGCATTCCAGCCTCCGCAAATGATCCCGTCTTTAACTGATAGAAGTCTGCTGATAGTCCCTTCGATACTATCTTCCGACGTGAGATTACTATGATGGGTGGGCAATATATGTTCAAAATTTTGATCGACTCGTTCTTGCTTCTAATGATTTCAAAATCTTGCATTTCTATCGCCTTGTCATTGGGATCTAAATAGTCCTTTAATGGTAAGGTCTGGTATATCAGGCTACTTCTAATGAACGTAATAAGCGCTCCACCTCTAGCATTATTGGAGGAGCCTTCTCTTTTATGACAATTCCGCACTGCTACGAAGCCATTATGCTTTGGGAATCTCTCTTTTTCTTGAAATTTCGTTTCCTGAATAACTGCTAAGTCAATTTTTAGCTCTTCTAAAACTGTTTCCAGTACCGCCATTTTAGCCATCAAGTGGTCACAGTTCAATTGAAATATTTAAGTCGATTTCTCTTGTTATCCGACGCCTGTATGTCCCCCACAAATTATTCTCTCGCAACCGCTAGTTTGTCCACTGGTTCCTTTTGCATATTTTGCTTAATGTACATCTTGCATTTTCAAGGAGTTATAAAATTCTGCTTGAGATGTCCATACACTTCTTGTGGACTATTTTGGAACAAGAGTAACACTTGCCTTCTATTATTCTCATATAGCCCTTGCATTTGTCACATTTAGATTTGGTGTCCCCTTCTTCAATAGGGAGGTTGGGTGGAGGAGGATCGATTGCATGGTGATTTGGTAGCGTCTCATTAGGAGCTTCTTGGTGGATGCCTGTGGTTCCTCTGTTGCAGGTAAAAACCGATATGTTGGAGCGTCTGTACCTAGGTATGGTAGTGCATGCAGCATGGTAGTAGTTCATATTACAAGAAATGCAGACTAGTGGTGAAGTACCTTTTTGATAGCCTTCTTACATTTGTTGCAAATTGGTCTCAGGTTGGACTCGAAGTCTCCGGCTCTCATTAGAAGTAACCAGCCTGCCGGATAAGCACCGCTGGTCTTAAAAAACCCGTGAGAACCAGGTTCCTGTAGGGTTGGAGTCTTTTTCGTATCCGGGATATCCGGACCCACCGTACACCACGTGGAGGTTGAAGGCAAGTACGGTGCTTGTTGTTGTTATTGGTGTAGACCTCTTTTCCCCCATCATATTAACAAATCAGCGTTGGTTTGACAAAGGTACACGAGGACGATGCGTTCGATTTAAGGTCTCCGACCTCACCTTTCATGACGAGTCTGCCCCTCACCTCAACCTGGGCCAATTACCCATATTTACTCCCCGCCACATCTTCCGCACTTGCCGATATCAAGACCCTTCACCCTGCGACCATAATAATCATCACTAGGACAGTGACCGCTTTTGAGCTAAGCCAGGACTACCTCCTCCCTCCTGTTCTTGAAACATTCTTGATATTTCCTAACTTGTAAATGCTTCTTTCTCTGATTTCTCCCTCTGGCTTCTATTTCCTTTTCTTCCTGAGCCATCTCTTTGCCAGTTTGAATTCAATCTCTACTACCTCCTGGTGCATCTCTCTTGCCTCATTCGCCACTCTGTCTGCTTCTTCATTTCCCTCGATGTAAACTTGACCCGAGACTCACTGCAACTTTACTCTATTCCTGGGGCCTGTAACACGAAACAATTATCCGCGGATATTTATGTGCTCATAAAATAATCGGTAACACGAAGCACTCGTAAATTTACTAGTGGCTAAAATTTATCAGCAAATAAGTTTAGTCGCGGATAAAAATATTAGTCCTAATAATGCAGGATTCTATATTGGGAATTCCTAGGTAATTTCGTCAGACTAACCAATGAAATCAGTTTTAACACCGTGGAGATGTGAACTCGTAAAGACGGTAACGAGAATATATTTGCTAATAGATTTATTAGCATATTTAGTCTTAAATTCTAACCGGGTTAACATTAACATAAATGTATTCAAGCAGCGACGATGAGCAAGTTTTATAACCTAATTACCTTCTCGCCCATCCCGTTAGACTGCGCAAG
>JAYRBW010102091.1:0-19370 GCA_036023295.1 Invenusta paracnida
CGTAGCATAGATTTGTATTCATAACAATCATAATTTGTTTTTACTTTTAAAAAATTATATTAAAAAGTGGTAGTGACACTTATGGAACAACCTGTATATTGTAAAATTGTTCATCATATTTGTGTCGACAATATGCAATAATTCGTTTATCTGGGATTTCAAATGAGATAGATTTACTTACCACAAACAAATAGCAGCTTTTATTTTCCCAAGTAGGTTATCACATTTGTCTTTTTCTTTTTTGATGTAGAACAATAAAAGAATTTGCGTTAATGAAAATAATTTAATCTGACAAATGACTTGAAATCAATAACAGAGTTACATCTCTGGATGTTGGTTTACATGGAATCGTAATTGTTATTATTACTTTCATGTTCAATATTTATTTTACTTAAAACTGAAATACATTCTGGCACCTAATAATAATTATATTTATCTAAACTATAATTTGTTAAATGTTAATGATTATTTAATGTATTATTATAAAACTAAAATGCGTGATCAAGCATGATTTAAAAATTTGTGTTAAAACTTTGGTGTAAACTCTCGATTTTCACCTCATACCAAAGCAGCGTTTACAAATTTGTAATTTGATGAAGAAAACGTTCAGTTACACTGATGCCATCGAAATAGAAGTTGTATTATTACCTTTGTTTTCTGATAGTTCATTGTCCGAACTCTGTGATTTACATTTACTCTTTCACCTACACCTCATTTGAACTCGCCCACTAGAACTTAAATATAATTGTAAATATATAAAAAACAGATTTATAAATTAAACAACACTGTTTTCATTCTTTACGATCAACTTTTGGTATCCAAATATGTTTGCTTGCTTAGTCAGCAAATTTCGAATATTAAAAGAAGAACTATTTTTGACTTACTTATGCAAACATCTCTTCTTTCATAATAAATCAAATGGCTCCACGGGCCCTTTGCATCGGACAAAGTGAGTCCACGAACTTGGATGCGTAGACGCTCTGGAAATGACCAGTTTATGATGTCTGGAACAAAATATTGGGAAAAGGTCAATCGTCCATGAAGTGTGAGACAGAACAATTTAATATACGATTGTCTTTAAACAGTCAAATTGGTTGAATGCGTTTCTTTCATAAAACTTATTTGATTTATAGCCATGTGTCTTACTGGAAAGACATGCAGAATACAAAGATCGTTTAAATTGAGCTAATCATGAGGCCATAAAATGAATTGGCCTCCAAATCTAGAATACAGGGATAATTATTCACTAAAATGAATTGAAATATTAAAACAAGTTATCCATCAAAAATGATAGAAATGTTTGAAGTATAGAATACGAGTAGTAGCCAGAGTTTTCATTTTTGGAACTCACAGTTTGGCACGACAACGTTGATTTTCTTAAACAGTGACATGTTTTGGTAGAAAAATCGAATTTGGTAGATGTCATAAATTGCATCCTTTTCGAAGTTGACTTTCTGTAGACCGCATTCGTTTGACACTGCGAACTTCGTAATCTTTATTGCTAACAAAAGGAACACACTAATTTATAGATATATAGTCTCCTTCTGTTTTATAAGTTAAGAAGCAAGAGTCGCACGCGATTCAAACTTAAATATTATATATTTCAAGAAATCAATTGATCAGTCTTTTGCAGAATATTTGAAATTGAATAATGAATAATAATGCTGAAAATACTTCAAATATTCGTATTGGTAATCGAGCTTTTGAAGGTCAACTCCCTAGTCGGTGGCTTAAAACCAACGATGACAAATATTTGCAGTATTTTTCTTTCATTCGTAATCACATTTTAAGTTACGAATGATTTCATGAAATCAATTAGATTATATATTTGGTATAATAAATATTAAAATTGAAATGTTTGAATATTTCGCACTACTCATTATATATGCATGTATTCAAAGTATATATAGTATAATACTCGTTAGGTGTACTACAAAAGCGAGTTTCTTAATCCTTAATTTTACGAAGAATCAATTAATTCAAACATCAAAATAAGTAAGAAGCAAAATAACTATAGAAAGTAAAATATTGAATGGGGTTAAAATTCTTTAATGAGTTTTTGAAGTCCTCCTACGTTGTTTGTTAACTCAGTAGTCAATGGTCATCAGCCCAAATGAAAGAGGGTGACCATCAACAGTAAAGTAGTTGTAGATATACATAATTCACTAAGCGATGATTTATTTAGAAATGGTACTCATATCCATTGTTACGGTTATAACTTGTAGAATGTTGATTAATACTAAACTACAGTACATTTAAAAGCACATTTATACAGTTTCAAAATCACAGAAATATATATCAACACCTAATCTAATAAGAAAGATTGACAAAAATGAAAACATACAATGAACAAAGATGACACAGCACAAATAGCGCTGACACAGAGATGCCAGAAATTCTAGAATGCTCTGAGTAGCAAAGACACTCAAAGCCTTCTACAAATAATTTATTTATTAATATTCTGTATCGAGCATTTACTTACAACGACACTTCTTCTCGGGCAAATGGGTCCTAGGGCTTAGCTCGATGAAAGTCGCTTTGTTCAAATATTCACAAATGCCAAATAGTTGCACCACTAACTCATCAGGTTCAGTATTGTCAAGCTGATCTAAAGCGATATCAAATAGGCTTCAATGAGTTTAAATGTCTGAAAGCTTGCAATAAATTCCATAACGCGCGTTAAAAACTTACACATTCCAGAATCAGATGTATAATTCTTGCTATATTTTCTGTGAGTTCCATTCATAGATAAATGAATCCTGTACAAAGTAAATGGTGACTGCTCCAGCCACATTAGTTTTCGATAACAGACGTTGGTGATGCTTATGCTTATTTTCAATTTATGCTTGTCTAAGAGAAAACATAATATTTTATATACATGCTTAGAAAATATATTGAATATAGAAATTGAAATTAGTACGACCTAGACTATAGGACATATGACATACTTCTCAACGCTTTAAACATTTTAGTGAACAAAGCTTGGACATTTTATCTAAGTACTCAGAGTAACATAGAAAACTATTTTAAATTGTCAATTAAGACTATATTGAAATGAATACATTTGAAAATTCTAATATTTATAGAAGAATCCTAATTTTAGTTTTCACTGCTCATATCAATAATGGTTCTTCTCCAAATTCTGAAGTAAGTCTTTGATTACATAAAAGATGTCACAATCTAAATCAATGTCACATTTTTAAGTAATCTTTTTTTATAAAATTTCTCTTTTTCTCAACAGTTTCCTTTAATTTAGATTTCTTGTTATATAAATTACATGATTATTCTAATTTACATATTTGTTCTAGATTACTTATATTTTGTGTGGTAATGACTATTGATTCAGTAAAATATCCAATAAATATACTAATATAGTAATGTTCTGAGTCAACCAATATTATTTGATATTTATCATTTTCTATGTCTTACATCAAAAACACTATTATTATTTTTTTTTTCATTTGCACCGAGTAACATTGATTTTTCTTTTATATTCTAACATGTATTCACAGTATTTAAAAATTCAACATTTACTAAAGTTTATGATTGAATCTATTGTGTGCAGTCTAACTGTATCTTAAGTTCACCTATTTCAAATGTACTAACAATACAACTTATTCATAGCGTTATGATGTACATATAATATCCATACCGCATAAATACTTTTCTTTTAAGGCAGATTTAAAGCTTGCATAATAAAAATACAACTTATAGTAGCAGAATAATACATCCGCAAACTTATTATTGAGTCAAGAACAGATTAATTAGCTTTGATAACAATAATCTCAGATTCTAATCCAACCAAGCCTCCATAACAGTGTGATAAAATTCAAGTTCAAAGGCACAGATCACAAAAATAATAGCTCCTCCATAAGTCAAAATCTTTGAAAAAAACATGCATGCTTAAATTGCCAGTTGATAAATACAATAAATGTTAAAAGAAACACATGAAATGACTAATCAAGATATAACTGTATAATTGACTGAAACATACAAAGAGCTAGCTTTGTTCTACAAATAGCAGTAAAGGCCATTTAATTAATGGTGGTAGGACATTGCACATGTTATGCAGAAAATCTGCCACAGAAAATGCACTCAAAGTGCGCACATGTGAATAATGAATATTATTTATCTTATGTCAGAAGTTGTGTTTATTAATTAGAATTCTAAATTACATACTAAATTTATTCAATTATATTAAAAAGATTACATCTTTCATTTGTACTTTGTTCGTGTGTATGACATTTCACGTAACAATATAAATAATAAATATAGTTTTTCATTTATTTTGCAATACCAAATCTTCACGTGTTTCTAAAATGCATCAATTAAATGATGTCTTATGTTTCCTTTTCGAGCGAGCATATTTATTTATATTATATCGGAACACAAATCTATCATTGTTGCCATGTTTCAATAAAATCAATAGAGAGATACTGATAAGTAATTTAACAATAGACTGTTATTCCTACAATTGCACGATATTTTCCTAAAACGGATGGGACCACTAAGAGAAGTGAACGCAGATGATCTTGATTTAAATGCTGATCCAAACAGATGAATTTCGATGTCCTTTTCGTAGGATGGATCAATAATATCTGAAAACGATACAAAGAAATGAACCTTTCATAAGACACAACCCAAACTCGTCATCGCATAAGTATGTGAATAGACAACCCTCGAAGCAAGAGTGGTTGGAGGTTTTAGAGTCCATTAATTTAGGCTTAAGCAGGTTAAAAAGAATGAATAAATTATATATTGGACGAGTATAAGAATTAATAGATTACTGAGAAGTTTGGAAATATTCAAAATATGTACTAATCTGGAATGATCGTCAAAAGTACTTTAAACTGATTTTGGCAATGTGTTGACATTGGACTTTAAATGTAATTGATTATTTTAAATTAAACTAACACAATTATTGGTTAAAACAAATATGTATAAAACGTACAATAAAATTAAAACAAATATATTATTTATCGTTAATTGACTTTTATAGCAAATAACACTTTTAAATTAATCTGAAACTTTTGATAACATTTCATAGCTGTAGTCTGATATTTGGAAAAGAAAGTGCTGAAGCACTCTTTAAGACACCAACAATTACATAAGTCATCTAATTTCCATAGAAACTCGTCGTATGTGCAATAGTCAGAAGATGCCAATCCCACTCTGCCGTATAGCATATTTCTGCGGCCGCCATTGTCCAAACAGCATTATGAATACCTATATATATGTTATTAAATGTAGTAAGCAGAACTAATATTTTTTACAATAATGATATAGTACTATGAATAATATTAACTTAAATTGATTACAATTGTGGGCCTTATATCTTTGTGGTAATCATTATATTAATCTTCATGGCATAAAATTATATAATTTCCAAATATATTCATGATGCATGCATAACTAAACACATATTTAAATAAATGCATTCTTTGATTAATATGCAATTGTTTAATAGCAGATACAGCCGATAAAAGTCTGATAACTAGTTGAGTAGATAACTTGGTCTTGTTGTCTCATCTCTACGCTTTCTAATTGTATTAATCCAATTAAACCTGACATTGGACAAAAGATTACCATTCTTTGTAATGCATTTGGTAATTTTTTATAGTTAAACTAAACAGTTTTTATTACAAATTATTCACTAAACTGCTGAAACCACTGTAAATATACTATAAAAATGTAATGTACTTAAAAGGAGCACATCGATCGACAAAAACAAATAACACTAGACAGAAAACAGTTGCTAACAGTTACAAAAGAAAAGCTTTATTATTTATATTGGAAAAGTATGTGTGTACTAATTTCTGGTCAACAATTGTGTCATTTGGAAAGTTTTCTTTGAAAATCTTGTCATTATTTCTACTAAAAATCAGGATAACTCACATTGTGGAGTAGATATAATTATCGAACGATTGAACTGCAAACCGTTTTGGCTTCCAGAAATTGTCAGTTGATAAAAGAGGAAGGGTTTAATAGAGGGCCAAGACAACTTTCTCTGACAGTTACACGTAAAAGATTTATTGATGAAGCTGTCGATCTCTGAAATAATGATTAGTAGCAGTGAGCGTTTTATTCTCAATATTGCCTTGATAATAATTGAAAATAGTTATGAAATGTAAATGAAGTGAATTATCATTAAATACAAATATAATTGTAAAGTAATACTTATTCAACGGAGGCAAATATTGTTAGGCTGATTTTAATTTACAGCTTCCTCTAAGAGTAAGAAAATAAATGAATGTCTGCTATTGAATTACACTCTTTATTTTTTATTATTTTGTTGGCTTTACATGACGAATATTTATATTTCTCTTACTCCAACATGTTTTATGATTTAAATTGATCCATTTAGTAATTGGAAGATAAATCATAGATCGATGATCCTCCATGTAAACAGAGTAGATACCAATTATGCGAAATCTAACTGGATCAGGATTGAGGTTATCAAATGTGTCTGAAATTAATGTTACAAATATTATATTAGTATCATGAAATATATAATTCATTCTTTGTTTTAACGGATGCCTGTTTTAATGTACCACACAATCAATGCATGCGTTAGTTGTAAATATTGTATTGCACAATATATGAAGACATAATTTCTATGGATATTTATCTCAAAATGTTTCAACAGTTATGCAATTAACAGTTAAAATAACTGTTGCGATATTTTTTTAATAAATTTCAATCAAAATGATTTTTGTGAGAGATTATGCACAATACATAAAAAGTATAGGTTCAAACGATTTCACTTTTATTTTTGTCCTAATTTGTCAAAAAAATTTACTTTGAATAAACATCCGACTGTCTGCACAAATATATTATGTTCCTATGCCACACTTTTGGACAAATGTGTTTTTAACCCTATCCGTATTTGGGCTTTTATAGGAATCCTTATTCTGATGGGTTTGTTCATTAGGCCCCCCTATCTGAAGGTTTTGTTCATTAGGTCCCCTTATCTGATGGTTTTGTTCATTAGGTCTCCTTATCCTGAGGAGTGTGATCTTTAGGCCCCTTTTATTTTTAAGTTTTCAAATAGAGCAGATTTTGAAACATTATATTTTAGTAGTTAAACAAACATGTTTATTAACGTTTACCTTTGAAGAAATGATCAACAATGTTTATTTAACGAAACTTAGTTATCTTTTCTTTGGCAAATATGGAAATTTAGAAAAAACATTAAAAACTTATCTTCTGCAAATAATGTACTTCGTGAATTATTACACGAAATTAGTCAGTAGTCGAATCAAAGCTTTTCATTTTTTCGAAAATATGTATTTTTAAACAAAAAATACAATTTTCTAATTGTTTACAAAAAGGTTCAATTTGCAAAGTGATTAAGGGACAATAATCTGAGCAAACAAACGTGAATAAAACGCTAGAAATTAAAAAACTGAAATTTAGGAAAAGGCATGGAAGCTAACATTTGTTCGGTTAAAATCACAAAAAAGCAGCAGGTGAGCCTTAAAGCATCCTCTCATATCAATAAAGTCGAACAAAGTGTTTAGTGGCCTTGAATAAAACATACAAACTCACATTGTGGAGCAGGGAATGGCATCGTGTTTATGTTAGTATAATTTGCAAGAAAAATATCGACACTGTATTGTTCAAAAGGCTTGCTCGCTTTCCAAGTTATCCTCCGGTAGCAGTTATCAATGAGTAAAGCTTTAAGACTGTCATTTCTGACTGAAAAAAAAATTTCCATAAGTTTGTAGAATTTATGTGAAGAAAAAGAAATATGTGACTTATTTTGAGAAATCAAATCACAACTCACAATATAAACTAACAAGATGTCGTCCGGAACAAACATAGAGAGACAATGTGTGACAAATTCATTACTTACCGTAGCACTTTTTAGGAACAAGATAGTCAGTGTCAGATATGACTACGTTATAATATTTATCTTCATATTTGAGAACTCCAAACAGCTTTACAGTAAGATTTTCTGGTTCATTGTTATCAAAAGTATCTGGTTAATAAATAAAATAAAACTGTACCTCTAGAATTCGTAATACAAATAAATAATTACAAATATTTACAACAAAATTCACTCAATATGAATTAAATTAAAACTGAGTATAAGATATGTAAGCAAATATATACAGTGAATATATATTTTAATGACATTAATCCTTGCCGTGTTACTCACAGCTGTTCATGAAGGCCTCTAAAATGACATAGATACTTCCGTTTGGATGGCTCAGTTTGATATGCAACTCATCAAAAAGATTGCTTTTGTTCCAGGAAAGCTTTCTGAAGCACCGATAACGATAAGACTGCTCAAGAACCACATCTGTAATGTCAGATAACGAATCAGATTAAATGAGTAGATTGAACGTGTAAACAATCCATGTTAAGTGATATTTCGTGTTGACATTATTTGAAGTATTTTATTTATGAAACTAAAAAGTGACACCGACCATCACAAATGCTGGGAGGAAGCTTCTGTTTCTTGGAAACTCGAACCATACGGTTCTCACCATCGTGATTGTAAATGCCATAAAGTTCAAAGAGAAAGCCGTCCTTTAAGGAGTTGTCAATCATTTCTAGAGGCAACCATGTAACAGAAAAAAGTGTAACATTAAAGTTTTAATATTGTTATAGGTTTGTGGTTCACAAGAATATTAATTTAACGGTATATAATTTGGTAACTGCATTCACCATTAACATACTTTCTGTACCGTTGACAAACAACGTGTATAGTTGTGTTCCATTGGGACGTAGAATATAAATACAGTAAGATATGTATGGTTCGCTTTTTTGCCAAATAAGTGTGCGCTGGCATTTCCTGTGGTAAGATGTATTTACTTGAATACCTGTAAGTAGTATATACGGACACTTCAGTTTAACATAATTGGACGTATAATAGACACGATGTCAACCATAGCAAATAAAATATAAAAGATGACACACAAAGTAACAATAAGCTTTCAATGAGTCAATAATAGAGCTATACTTTATCACCCTTATAACCCTATCAATCCGGGCCTTTTACGATTCTACATCCCAAGAAAGGGGAGAGAACTGATTAAGCTTCTTCTATAGGTGTCTAACTTCTTTGCGAGTTAACCTAAAATAATGATATTTTATGACATATTCAATTAAAATAAATTGTACATGTATATTGTTTTTAAATTTTTTAACAAGGAATTCGTCATCATTTATCCCCATCTACATATTACATGACACTAATAAGTATCCGTATCAGATTTTCATCGATTTCGCCCTGCAGCCTCAACTCCTCACTGCGAGTGTACGGATTATACTCTTCTCGCAATGACATATTTCTGTATCTTATCCAGGCGAGGTTGGAATGTAAGAACGGAACGACATTCAGCTTAATTCCTAGGAGGGAGGCTGCTTCCGGGTCATGAAGTTGGATGTAGTCTAAGTAAATTGAAATGCAACTGGGCTTTTCTCCGGCTCAGTTAGAAAACAGAATAGCTTTGTTTTTCTCCGCTGAGATTGGCATTGGTATTTATTTGATCTAGTTGACGTGAAGTTCGGGACCAACTGCACAGTTGTGGAAAATATTGTCAAGTTTTTATCAGACGACCATAAAATGGAGTATTTTGAGAAGATATCCAAAGTGTGTAGGTTTCTAACTAAAGTTGATAGTCGCCTTTCAATATACAGCTTGTAGAATTGAGATCTTCAGTTTTAAGATAATATGATCAACTTTGTCGAAAGCATCGCTGAAATCAATCAGGGCTACGAGCGTCCTCTCATAAAGCTTAACTTTATGAAACCCGCTTTGAATATCCGAGACTATCTTACAAACAACGTCGATAGTGGAACGTCTTTTTTGAAACAAGACTGAAACACGGCTGGTCGGTCCTCACTTTCTAGAACATGTATCGTGTATCATGCGACAGGCAAGTAATCTTTGTAGGACCCTGCTAATAACCAAAGTTTGACAGATTGTGTAAGAATATCAGAAACTTTCTACATGTTTGATATCTCTCCTGACTTATACAAAATTGACCATTTCTAGGATTTCCTCAAGGAAGGTGTTGTTTAGATCTTCCATACTGTTGGGCATAACTTTGGTATAGTATCCTTCAATTAGATCCTACTCAAAGCACAGTCTGAACCGAAATTCTCCATTTAAGATAAGTCAATCAGGTGCTTTGAGAGGAACATCGGGACGCTCAGTCTGCCGAGTCAAAGGCAAGATGTGTTGCATCTCCAGTATTGGCGATCTATACGGCAGAGAAGGTGGCCATATTATGATAGCAGCTCAAAGTGTGCATTATTATTCCGGCAATTACTGACACATCTTTTATATAAGAAACTTCAAAGTTCAATGGCAGAAATATACGCTTACTGATAATATACGCCATATTATAATGAGTGTTACTTCAACTTATAAATACTGCGTGGTAGCATCATCAAGCGTGGTAGAAGCGTCATTATCAGGCAATAAGAGTTCAAGCTTCAATACCCCATTTTACATGTCATAATGATCATGATGCAACCTATCTATATTGGTGGCACCAAACTTCACTTAGTCATCAGAATGGCTGAGCACAATGTGTCAGGTACTATTTTCAGGCAATAAAATAGCTGTCAGGATTGTAATAGAAACCTGTTTATAGAATTTAATTATGCGCTAACCTTTAATGAATAAGGGATTCATTTAAGAGTTCAGCATACCGATAGGGTACCCCTAGCATACATTAAGGGATTCATTTAGAAAAGCAGAATGAAAGAAAACGAACGCACACGCTCGTTGTATAATGAAAACAGACGCGCGCGTTCTTCTTTGAAATACTCTTACAGCCGTCTCATTGCCTAGAACCTTGTTTCGATTCTGATTGGTTGAGAGATGTGAAGCTGGACACGATCCCCCCTTTGTGACCGTGCGACACCTCACTCCCCTTCCCGCCCTCCCCCTCTCCCTCCTCCAGGTCACGTGGTGGGCTAGCGCTCCACCCTTCCATACTACTCCTATTTTCATAAAATAAAACTGCATGCATGAATGCAATAGAAACCTGTTTATTGAATTTAATTATCATATCTGTAGCCAGTAATGAGGTTGAATAATATATTTCTGGGGCCATTCTTATAAACATTTTGATCGCAACTTAAATGCCACTCTGAGTAATACTACTGTAGTGTATCGTATCTTCTCAAGTTGTCATAATTTTCTTTGTGTTTCAATATAGCTTATTATGTAGCTATCCATTAGTTTGTTTGAAATAGAAGTTTTCTGTTTGTTGCTAATTTGTTGAATTAATTTTCCTTTCTCCGTGTCTCACAAAAATAATCCAAGCAAAACATGTCGACTTTTATAAATAAAAACAATGTTGACAAATATTTGCATCCTTTTTATTTTTATCCAAATATTCTTACACCGAAATTTTATTCGATTCCAACACCCCTTTTGAATCACAAAATACATTTTGGAAAGTGTTGACATACCTCCGTAGTTTGTGCATAGAGTTGACAATATTGAATAACGTATTATTAAAGAATTTAAATCATTTATTTAAGTAAATACATAGTTTACCATAGTACGACGTGTAAGCGGTAATAGTAGAAGGTATATTTGCGCATCTGTTAATACAAAAGTTATTGTCAGGTTTTTAAGTTATCAAACGCTATACTTTATTGGTCTGTATTTTAATAAATTACTATTGAATACATACATACAAATCCATTGCAGGATATATAATAATGCACATAGATACGACCCTGTTTGATAACACATGATTTGCACAGTTGGTTACATGTATTATTTGGCACGATAAATAAATGTATAGATTTATACAACTTACCGGGACACTTCGTTGGAATAATCTCGACTGGCAATGTCAAATTCTGACTGTATCGATTATAGTTGTCAATGACACGAAGATAAAACTGCATCTTATCATTCGAAGAGGGATGGAATAATGTAGACGCTGTTTTTGAAATAAGTGTAAACATGCTATATTACACTTTAACCGGGCAGCACACATGTCAAAGTTAACTTGTAGGCTGACTTGAAGTAAAGCAGGTTACTTACCCGACGATGCTCTTTGGATTTCTTGGTGCTGGTGGGTTTCATTCCCATGAAGAAGAATGAGCTCAAGTTTGAGGTAGTCTGGAATTTCAATTTTATACCAAATCATAAGTTGTCTGGCGCACCTGCTTGTGTAAACCTGTTTTGCAGGGGCTGTTCAAGAGAGAGATATAATCAACTTATTATGCATCAACGGCTCGGCGAGTAAAAGAGATAGGCTATATGAGCATATTATCAGACGGTAACTTGTAAACTTTAGCTGACTTCTATTGTATTTATGTGTTATCACCCTAATAATATGTTTAGCTAACGTTATATATTAAAATACAAAATTATCAATATTGATTTTCTACTCTATACCCGTCAACAAAAAAATAAATTCAACACAGTTTTTATGTTTGCACACTTGTCAGAGTATTACTTCGTGCTGTACTGTAAATATTTCATAACATACGGAGAGTTAACTTAATTTATATCCGGAAATCAAACACAATATAAGTGAATAAAGTGAACATGGTAAACATATTATCAAAACATTATTTAAGCTAAAGCATTCCTTCAAATGTAATGCTATATGAAACTGAGCCAATATCAGAACATTTATTATGTGATTGAGAATGATTTTGCAAGTATTATAATTATATTGTCTCAGTATTACACAATATACTTGTATATCATGCACTGATTGGATAATGTAATCGCTACCAATGTCTATTACTTTACCAATGTCCTGAAAATAGAATTGTTTGTATATTATGATATTAACAGCACGTGTTATAACTCCATATTATATTGATTAACAGGAAAACACCCTGTGTAAGATTATATTATACAATTGATTAAATACTTACTGCTGACTACATATATGTTGATACATGAATAACCTATATATATATAATATTCGGTTTATTAAAGCATTTTTTTTATACTTTTGAAAATAATAATAATAATATTTGTGCATTTGATAAATAGATACACAAATGAAACATACTATACTATAGAATGTTATTATCAATAACGAATTATTCATGTCATAAAATATACCAGATTCATAAATTTTATCAAGTATAATTGTGATAATCTACTTTACGGATATATATTAAAACGCTTCATAAAATTTGCCAATTATAATTCATCAATAGACGACTCACTGAAGGCTATTATATTCAGTGTGGCATTCTGGCTCCCACAACAGGGCCTCTGCATGCGGCAGCTGTACTCTCCTTCGTTAAGTGTCTCAGTAAAGTTTTCAATTGACAGGAATTTGCTTCGAGAGAGTAGATAATCATCCTGAAACCACATAAAACTAGCCCAAGTGTCATTAACAGGACTGGTTTTTGGGAGGATGCAACAGTAAAGTCCTTTAATGGTTTGTCTGTCTGGGAACCAGGCAATGTTGTAGCGGAAAAGATGGTCCTCGTGGCAGATGTGGAGAACTGTAGTAGTATTGCTCTGTTCTAAAGAGGTTGGCTTTAAATCTGCAAGATTATCAAAGTGAAAGATAGATTCACGATTTTCAGAAACTGGTTCCAGACAAAAATGTTGAGTAGACAAATTAAAGCCATTTAGAATGAAAATCATCCTTGCATTATTGTATAAAAGTAAATTAAATCTTTTCATGTAGCATAATCTACTTAGTTCTTTATAAAAACAGATTTACTATATAAAAGTACTTTTTTTAATGTTCTAAAAATAAATTAATTGAAATTTATTTGACTATCATGTGTTTAATTAAAAAATTGTTAATAAGTATAGTCATATACCTACAATTTTTAAATTTATATGTTTTTTTGCTTAACTGTTAAATAGGTGGCATTTTTACATGAATCAAGCAATGAACAATTAGTTGAAATATTATCATACATTTACCACACAAAAAAATACACCTTAATAACATTTCCAATATTAAGTTTCGTGAGAAAAACATAGTTTTCTAATTACTCGAACGCATTAAAGGTTGTGTAACTTAACACGTAATTCCACATAAGTTTAAAATTGCTTTGAGCTGGCCTTAATGTCATAATATTGAAGCAATTTTCAAACATACCATGTTCAATACCGCTCTTAGGATATTTTGGGATAAAATATTCTTCTATCAACATAATATACCTATCAATCAAAAGATGTGCAAAATGTTCAACTTACATTCAAAGTGTAAATTATTAGAGACTAAACATTTAATCGAGAGATGAATAAATAAATAACATGTGATTTCACTTCTTGTCCGTGGGCTATGAAGGTAAAGGGTTAACATGTTTTGTGCAATAAGTCGAAAATATTTGTACATTGTTACGTTCATCTCACGAGACTTCTAATGCCCGGTACACAGTGGGGCATTGAACCTGTTACGTTCATCTCACGAGACTTCTAATGCCCAGTACACAGTGGGGCATTGAACCTGTTACGTTCATCTCACGAGACTTCTAATACCCGGTACACAGTGGGGCATTGAACTAGTTACGTTCATCTCACGAGACTTCTAATGCCCGATACACAGTGGGGCATTAAATATGTCAAGTTCAAGCAGCCTTGTGGAACTTATTTTAATGCAATAAATTATCATAACAATGATATACCTTGATTGGTATTATTTTTCATGATGGGTTAAGCTGATGAAGTAATGCAGAAGAATTGATCCTATGTTTGTGAATCACATTATTACTTAATCATCCAATAAGATGTTGGCGTTGGCTTGGCAGAAAATGATCAATAAAATTAATATCTTTCAAGTCAAGCCATCAAACAGAACTTTAAGTTCATCAAGCTGACTTGGCGCTGGCTCGATGGTGTGGACGAGTAATTTTGGCTCGACTAAACTTGTTAAACATCAATGTTTTGATAAGTTGTTGCTTAAAAAATCTTGTCAAGCTTGTTTAATCATGTGCACGGGGTATTAGTCGAATCCAGCAAGGTAGATGCAGTTCAGCACTAATTTAAAACTGTTTACTTGTCTCTTTTTTGTGTTTAGTTGTTTTTGGCATTTTCTACAAAATTGTGTCTCTCAAACGTCACAAAAAACATTTATATCTACTTAAATTGCATTAAGTATTGTGCTGGATTAAATAATATACTATTATCATATAAATTACGTACGATTTGTGCAAAGTATGCATATCTACTATGTTCGCTCACCGATATTTATTTAAAAACTTTTAAACAATATCCTAAACACAGGGATTTAATCCAAAACATGGATAAAAAAGAGAATTTATATTAATCGCTTAAATGTATTAAATTCAACTAAAAATGAATTATTTGGAGATTTACTCATATCTAAAGAATTAAATGTAAAGGAAATAAATATTTTGTATGTGTTTTTGACCTCGTGTTGGTTAGTTGTTTAAGGAGTGATTGCTAATAATAATTTTTTATTGATTTTAGTGATCCGCCTTAAGGGGATCTGAGTCGATAAGGAAGACATGATATCGTGACAAAACATCCTTGTAATTGTTAAGTTAATAAAAAACTGTTAAATTTTACTTTGAAATTTTCATTCTCTATTGCAAGCATGTTTATGACCAGCCAGATGTTTTACAATCACAAAAGGCCGATTTTATGATCTTATGAAATGTTAGCATGTTCACTATTGATATAAAAAATAAATTATAACAAAATCATTTGTCTCAAATTAAGGGATTTTTATATAGAATTATATTGCCGATGTTCAATAGTTTATATTTAATAATATTGTTGTATCTGAATAAACTCACTTCTTTTAATTAAATTGTGTGACAAATTTGGTCGAGGAATCCAGGTACCTTGGTTGAAAGCTTTTTTGCATCCGAAAGATATATCTGAAGATTTTCAATTTACTTATATATTATTCAATAACTATTGGCTTTGTAACCTTATTTTGTATAAAATATATAATAAAATATCTGACTTAGTTGAGTATACCATTGAAACTAAAAGTGGTTTTACGGGTCATCCACATAAATTTATTTAAATGTGTACGCTTTTTACACTCATAATATAATAAATTATAAATTCATATTCGATACCTAAGTGGAAATTTCGACAAAATCTGATTCAACATTAAAACATATTTTATATAATTGAAAATGCATGAAATGGACTTATTTGAAACGTAAATCATGTATTCTAATTAAAATATTTAATTTTGAATTAAATAAATTCGATTCGGGATTTGAACCGACATCGCACAGTTTTCCATCCTTTGTAGCCCAACACTCAATCTCATCGCCACGCACAAACTTAACACATTGAGTATGTGATAACATAGGAAATATAGCATTAACAAATGTCTCTAGATATTTGAATATGATGCAGTTTTGTTACTTTTAATTTGTCTACATCAATGCAGTCATAATGCATTTGCTATATACATGGTCAATTTTTAGGAAATAACAGCAAAATAATTAAACTTTTATATTGAAATATATTTTGTTGTAATTTATCGGATATAGTATTTAGAAATTTTTAATGAAATATGTATTCTCAATATTTATTAAGATATAATAATAACTTACGCTTCAATAATAATTCAGTAATATAATCGACTTTGAAAGAATAATTTAAATTTGTCGTCCAGTATCTTCCATTAGTGCATTTGATAGTCTGTAACAATTTAATAATTTTCATTATTATCGAAACTGTCTATTTGATACAAATAATATTAGCTTGCAGAATACATTATTGATCTTGTCAAATAAATAATAAACAGTAGATACAACTATTAAATATATATATATAAATTAAATTTATATTAAAATATATATTTAGAAGCTATAAGCTATGAATCCAAATGAATATGAAAAATATAAATATAAAAACTAAAACTATAGAACGACAAAACAATTAATATTGAATATAAACTAATACAAATGTTTCAGATACTAATTGTAGTTATGAATTATTAAAGAAAACTTATAGCGAAACCATAGAAAAACTAATCACTATATAGTGCTAGTTACATAATAAGCAAGCGGTAAAGTTTCCATTTTCTATCAGTGTTAATTCGAGAACAAAATAAAGTTTTGTTAATTATATGCCTATTGTATATGTCTGCGTTTTACCGAAGATTTGTATTCATTCAAAATAATATTAGAACTACCTAGCATATTAATGAAGATTTTGATTTATCTAAATTTGTTTTGGAGATTGAAGGAATAAAACTATGAGCCATAATCTATTATCTAACCATTTTTGCCTTTCCAAGTTTACCTTGTTACTGCCGAGCTTCGTACATTCGATATTGTTAATAAATATACTGAAATCTATTTTTACAGTAGTTTTAATAGTTTTTAGCGAGTCAATAACTTAAGTGTGGAATCAGATTCGTATTTCATTGTAGTTATTTAAGTAATGTTGAAAATTAGTCGTATAAGCAAATAGGTACTACTAAAATACTACTAAAATACTTCTATTGTACTTCTATTGTACTTCTATTGTACTTATATTGTACTTCTATTGTACTTCTATTGTACTTCTATTGTATGTCATTCATGGTGAATAGGTATTATTGAAGAATTTATTTAAATGTCAAAAATGTCATGAATAACTTTATATATTATAGTCCTGGACCTTGTTATTTAATGTACGAAAATATAAATATAAATGTATGCAAAATAATTTCAGCAACATGTATCACATATTTTATTGCTGTGGACATTCAGGTCTTCAGTTTAGTTTAAATTTGATTAATTTAATTTAAAATAAAATAACATTTATGTTGATTCGATAGCGGTTGGATATTTTAAACCGATACGAATATATACCCACATTTCATTGATGTCTTCTTATAATACGTTAAACAAACTTGTAAAATTAATTATGAAGATATACAGGGTGGGCCATTAGTAAGGTTACACTTCAATAAACCAATATATTTATTAGAGTTAACACAAATAAAATGAAACGGGAAATTCCAATTTATCAATCGATTTTGTAAATGCCAATGTGAGGATATTAATTACAACTACCTATCAGTGCTAGATCATTATTCTTCATTATGCATCACTTCGACACAGCTAAGAGAGCATTTATTAATGAAGAATATCACAAACACCGTAATGCTGAACTTTTGCGGCAGGAATGGATAAAGACATTTGTGCGCATTTATACATCACATGTATACGCAGGGAAGGTTCACATTTCGAACATTTAATCTGAAAAGTTAGTTTCAGATATTAGTTTCATGGTATCTGTGTAACTGCTAAATTGTATTAAATATATTTGTGTAACTGTTTAATTGTATTAAATAAATTAGTTTCTTGAAGTGTAACCTTACTTATAGCACACCCTGTATATCAGACAACAAATTATTAGAAAATAAATAACATTTAAATGTGTTTGAAGCAAATCTATGGCTATAGAGCAGTAACAAACAAAGTTGAAATGTGTTGTCAATTTATTAATGAACTAAGTTTTCATTGAATAACAGTTAAAACGTATCTATATTAATATTAAACAGGATTGTAATATACACTAAAAAGTAAAAGTTTATATTGAACCGATAGATATCAAAATGTCCAACTTTAATTCCTAATAAATATGAATAAATTATAATCAAAGGCTGAAAATAGCATTAGTACTTGTAGAAACAGTATCAAAACGTATCCACTATTTAATGACCTACAGCTACTTAGCAAAAATTAGAACAAAATTATGTAAAATACTGCTCTATTCTATTCTGAATAAAATGTTACAATAATTAAAAATCTAAAGTAATTACGTGAGAATTAATTTTCCAAACTCTGACAAATGTAGTTCTTTCCAAGTTCACATTTTTTCCAGGACAAAAGTGAATTAATTCTTGAAAAAGTATGACGGTGAGAATGAAAAACATTTCATTTTACGAAAGTTTGTGAATATATGACAGTACCATAAGCTCTAAGTTTTGTGTGAATAACATTTGAAAAGGTAAGTTAATAGATGTCCATTATTGTGTCAACAGTAATTTAAGCATGACTGTGAAAACCAATTTTTACTTTATAAAGAAATTTACGTTAAAAATTCAATGACGATGCGTTAGCAACATCAAGCCCAGAACAATAGAAGCAGTGATTAGCTTGAGAGATACTAACCTGCTCTAGTCATTACTGCTAAGCAAGGAGAATAGGCCGATCTGATATATTTGTAATTAAGATATCTATACTAATTATAGTTTAGTATCTGAAGTCAGGTATTGTAAAGTTAACGAGTATTTTATAACGTGTAAACAACAAGTATGTTTGTCTGGTTAGTACAGAGAATTGAGCATTTATCAGCATAGCGCTAAAAAAGAGCACAAAGTTAGAGAGAGAGAGAGAGAAAGAGAGAGATAGTATAGAGTTCTTATTGGACGAGGGGTGGTGAGCAGGATATATCATCACCTCCATCCTAATAGAAA
>JAYRBW010102102.1:0-19369 GCA_036023295.1 Invenusta paracnida
TTTGTTTTTCTTAGTTGTGATTAGAGATATTCCTTCTATATTTTGCTTCAAACTGTCTTATTTAACACAATATGGTTCATATGAATATTAACTAGAAAGAATGATTTCAACATTTTGTGAAATTTAAACTTTTAATCCTGTCATGTCCTGAGGTGTTCATATGTAAATTTAATATGTTGGTTGACAAATCTGAAATTCTGTAATGATTTTAATGTCCATATTTCTTAAGAGTCGTATGTAATACTAAGAGGTCATCATCTCAGAGTTTTATCAAAAATTTAGATGTGTCAGTAAATAATTAACATACGCAGTATCCACATTGCACACTGTATTCCATTGTGAAAAGTGTTAATAGCTAACTCAATTAACCATCCAGAATACAAAGGTTTTGCAATATATGTAGAGTATGTGCTAAGTAATTCTGGATAATCACCAATTTTGAAGTGCCTTGGGAGAATGTTTCATATCCCATAAATAGCATTTAAATTTATATCATACGAACCTAAATAAGTAATAATAGGTCACCATAATGAGCCAGGAATATTTTAATGGAATATTAACGGAATATTCCTTAGAATACTAACGAATACTTATTTGGCTTTTATTGAGATGGTTTTATATTAAATCTGAGCAGGTGTGAAATTAAATCAGACTCTGCTGGTAACGAATCGTCGCGTACTTCAATGGACCACGATGGCTTGTTCAAAATATGAAGTCAATTTAACTTATAAAATTAATCACACTGTAAACATATATATATATACACCAAAAGGTAAGGGATAGTAAATGTTTTCATTTAAGTTTCGGCGTTTTTTGTAAATTGCTTGTATATTACTAATTAAGAAACTGGTGTATTTAATTAAAGCTTAATAAATACTACTTTATAGTACAAAACAAAATGTGTGTATATTTATCATGCAATTTAAAACTCTTATAGTATTTCTCTTTACGAGAACAGCCCAATAGAGCATTTGGCATTCTTTCGTTTGTATATGAGTACTTTTAATTTTATTACACATGTATTTCTGTTCTACCAACATTAGTCTGCTTCAAGGATTTTGGTATAGCATTTCTTTTTAAAACTTCATTAAAAGTTTATATTGAAATTAATCTACTAAAGCTTTTTCTTGGTGACGGATAAAATAATGTTTTATATTAATCAATATGATGACGAAACTTTAATCAATCTGTTTGGTATTTTCGAGTGTGTGAGGAATATGCATAATTCTATTTTCAGTAATAATTGAGGATGAGGAGGATAACTACGAATACATTGATGTGATTTGCTATTATACAAATGGAGGAAAAATACATGAATTGCCGCTTTTTAAAAGAAAGAAAATCATACAGAAGTCGCAGAAAGGTAATATTTGAAATAATTGTGACTTAATTACTTAATCAAAATTAGTTTTATCATATAGAACGTAAATTTTATCTAACACAAATATAAAATACAATCTATAATTAACACTATTTTAATAAGCAGACTATTTTATATATTATATTCTTAAATGGTATACCAACATTTTTCGTAAGGAATTTACATATTTATACTTGCAATCTCAATGAAATTTGAGCATAATTACATTATAGTATTTAGGTATACTGAGACAGAAGAGCTCATTGAGGCATGTTGATCTACAATTTCTATAGCTAATTTCTTACAAACCATAAACAAACTCTGGTACATGCTATGTATAAAGTCTACAGCATAATCAAAAGGTCCCTGCTTTCTTCGTTGGCGTCATGGGCATTGTGGCAATAGTACAGAATTGTTTATATTAATTAATTATCAATCACCTACAGAAGAGACAAAGGTGTACCGGTTTTGATATTATTTGATAGCGTGAATTAAACATGGTTTCAAACCATCACCCTTGTGATTAATTTACCGTAAAAAGAGAAATATATATATCATTACAAACCCTTCAATATCATCATTTCACGCAGAGAAATCACTTTAAATATTAAACTGAGCTTTTACCACAATTGTTAAGCAAAATTCAACCAGTTTTTCACATTTAAGATTAGCTTGACATATTTTGTTTCATCCTTGTTTGTGATAAGTTGAACTAGCATTGAGTTCAGCATATTTGATTGTTACGCAGCCTGGCTGTGTGCTTTCGATGTCAGATATGAAGACAGTAAACAGAGTTGGAGACAAAATGCGACTTTAAAGAGTTCTATAGTGTTAGTTACAATGAGATCAGACTCCTCGAAAGTTGTTTTCACATATTAAACTTGTTTAGAAAGAAGTTTTTGGGGAACATGGAGTTTGCAAGCTTTTCTTTAAGAATATGAGGTTCAATTGTAGTAAAAAACACTAGAAACATTTATGAAGTGTTCGGATATAATTTCGCTACTATAATCAAGGTGGATGTAAATGTGTGAAGTAGAATTGAAATTGTCTTTTCAGTTCTCGTGTATTTTGTATAGGCAAATTATAAGTTATTTAGATGGATAGCTATGTAACTTATTAATATATTTAAAATAATTCTCTCAATGCATTCTGCTAACACGGGAGTAACGGCTACTGGTCTTGGGTCATTTTCCTTATCCACTGTCTAGTTTTTGGTACAGGAATTGTCTCTGATAACTTCCATTAATGGGTACAGTATACATATATATGTATTTAAAGAATGATGGAGCCTATAGTGTACAGTATCTATAATTGTATATCTACATTCCTTAATAACTGAATAAAGCATGCAATTTTTGAAGACCGGAGTCTTTTTTCCAATTAAATTTAGTTAAAGAACATATATTCAACTTCATATTTCTCAATACTGATAATTATGTTGCTATGGCGGATATTTGTCAGCTCAGTTTTTATATCTGAAAGTTTTTTATTTTAATCACGAACATCAAATTAAACATAGAATTTATTGTTTTACACGCTATTACCGTTGATCGGTTATAGTTAGACATCGTAGTAACATAAATTCTCATTCTTCGAGGCAAATTTTAAAAGAAAACATTTTTCATTAGAATAATCTAAGTTTCAATTATTTTTACTCGGGTATTTAGTATTGCAAAAAAGTTTGGTTTATAAATGATGTAGTGCATAAAGATATTGTCTTTACTTCATTATTTTTGTGACTATATAAGTTATATTGTGTTTACATGTACATTATTTATTATACTAATTTGTCTAAATATGGAAATTGCTAATCACAACATCACCCAAATGACCACATTAACATTAATTAAGATTTTCCAACCGACAGCGCACCGGGATGTTACTCAGACAAAATAATTCTGTCGAGTTTTGGCTTCAATATACTAACAGTAAAAAGGGCTATTGTTGTGTTAATTTTGATCATTTGGATGATGTTGTGACTAGTCTACCCCAAACATTGTGATTTACATATATTATACACTTTTCACATATATTTCACAGGTGTTTTTGCTGTACAGAGCCAGGTTGAACTATGCTACAGAAAAATTAGATGGACTAAATTAATTATTTATGAATACTTTGTTGTTCAATTAACATTTTTTAATGAAAGTCATTACACAGAAATTCGAACAAAGGAAAATGAATGTGAGTATTCCATCGTATTGTGCCTATGAACATTGGATATATGTAGATCATCGTCCAGACTAACTATTTACAATTTAACCTCGTAATCGAGAATTCATGAAATAATTATATTGTTATATAGTATTTATTATATATATACGAGTTTAAGATCGGTCATACCCTAGTACCTACTGAATAAATAATAAAATTTCTGCGTATAACGGCTTTCGAAGTATGAAAATAACTCAAGAAAGTAGTTAAACATTTTGTGATATGTAATCTTTATCAGTTAAAAGTACAAAACATGCACGGATTATAGACCATATATAGGAAAGACTTGAACCCACTGTTCATAGATTGCAATACTGCTATGTACAAGTTTAATGAAACAGATAAAGCTACGAATAAATTATGGACAACAGTTCAGCGTACTTTACCTAAAATCCATAAACTATATGGATATCTGTATAAGAATCCATTGTTCTGTGTAACTCTGAAGTTGATTGTCAAAGTGATAGCGGCACAGTTGCCCATGGTGATTCTTGTGATATGTGCAAATAGAGTTACTGTTTGCGAAAAAACTATTTCGTTAATACAAATCCTCAATAAAGACAATGACTGAGGCTTGCTGCAAATTTATCTGCTATGAAGGTTCTGGAAAATTGGGTTATCTTTCTGTAATTCGAAGAACATTGTTGTTAAAAGGTGTATTAAGTCTACACCAAAATAAATAAATAAAATAAACATATTACTTCAAATTTATTTAATATTTTAAATGTCAACTTCTATAAATAAAACAGCTATTTTTAGAAATAGTAAAATATCTTTAATTTGATATAATTACTCTTAGAAAATTCCAAGCTTTAATAATATGACATATTATATTTGCTCTGTAACATTTTTCGATATCAATAAGTAAATATTATACAAAATTATAATAATAGCAGCATTGTTAAAATTAGTACCAGTTTTGTGGAATGATTGAAAAACAAATGTCTGTAGTGATACAAAGTGACAAAATGTATCTGTATTGAATGAGCACTGATAATAATTATTGTTAATTTTATTTAACTGCTTTTTAACTGTTTAATTTATAACTGCGCTTTATTTGTTTTACTATTCTAGTTATTTCTTTTAAACGGTGAAATTATATACATATATATAATATTTAACATATTTAACAATTTTTTTACACATAATGTACAACAGCTGTTTAAATCTGTATTTGGGGTGGTACAAAGGCTGCACCGTTATTTAGTAAGAATAACGAAAATATAGTGATTTTTAAGCGATTTTACTCTCTGCATAAATACATTTAAAAAATAAGTTTTGTCTTATACTGCCGAGACTGACACTGTGTGAGGATTATTCGCTTAGTTAAAAACGATCTCAGATTAGAATTTACTCTGGTATCTACGGTATATTAACGCATTCTATTCTCAGGTAATAAGTACATTTGTCTGTCTATTTTTAGTAACATTGAACAATAGTCTACCAGATCAACTTTATTTTAGCGTGCTGGGAATTGACAAATCTGAGAAAAGATCACGCATCACAAAATATTTTCTTATCCCAAATAATCAATGTCCTAGTAAGTGCAACTTTATAGTATTGCGGTTATATTTTTCTGACACCCCATATTCTTACCGGCCATACTAACATTAGGCTATGAGGCAAAATGTGAGTGTGATGTCAGCTGGCCGTCTTTGAGTACTGTATACATATGCTAAGATCAATATTAGTAGTCTGCTTGCAAAGAACATCATTATTTGATTTCTATAAACTTAAGTAAATTTGTGGGATTAAGTATAGAGGTCCTAATGAAGATATCATTACGATCATTAATGAATATATCACCCTTGAGGGTGGCCTAAAACACTTTCCCACCTATTCTGGCCTCTGGGACAAAGCTAAAGTGGTGCGACCAAAATGTGTGGAAATTAAAGTAGAAGGTTTTCTAGCTGACGGAATAACGAGTGTAATGTGACCTTTGAAATAATATCAAAATCGGACATTTTAACTGGTAACCACTATCGAAAGCTACAAAAAAGTTGGATTTCT
This sequence comes from Invenusta paracnida, assembly GCA_036023295.1. NCBI lineage: Eukaryota > Metazoa > Platyhelminthes > Proseriata > Coelogynoporidae > Invenusta > Invenusta paracnida. The sequence goes on from JAYRBW010102102.1 coordinate 5,585, forward strand.
AATGTAATTGAGCAATGATGATAAAGAAATACTAAAACTTTGTCATATAGAATTTTTTAGATCATCGTTTACTGGAATACATCAAAATGAAGTTTTTATTGAACACTGGTGGTAAATTTTAAAAATAAATATTTTTTTTTGTACACTACGCTATATATATACTACACTATACCTAACCCTAACCCTAACCCTAACACTACGACGAGGAAGAATCTAGAGCGAGCGGCAAGAACCCTCACTCTATAAATAGTTGATGATAAAATTGAAATATTATTTACTCGGTAGCAGAATTGGAAGTAGTTTTCAATTTAAAGAATAGAAGCTTATATGAAAAAATAGCTATAAATAATCCTTATCCATAAAAATTATAACTTTGGACATGGTTTATATTCATTACATATTCAAATACTAAATAACATCTTAATAGCTAAAAAAGATTGAAATATTTTTACACATTTTCAAGAAAAGATGTGAGCAAATTAGATTTTAACAAAATATGTCTTACCTGTAAGGTTGTTAACATAATTCGACATCTTTATTATTTAAAGGCGGCACACAACACAATGTTAATACAGAAACATGGTGGGCTAACTTCAATTGCCGCCAAAACATTTTACGTTTTTTTTACCTTTTAGTATTGAGTGAGGGTTCTTGTTGCTTGCTCTAGATTCTTTGATAAGTGTGCTGGTTTATAATGTGAAAGGTCTTTGGCACGAATCACGCTTCGAGCTCGCATGATGATATGCAGTAATGGAAACTTTCTAGTTTTTTCCTCGACGAGTGGTTGGAAGCCGCTGTTGACAGAAACATGCCCTGGTGTACATGTGTATGAACGTGGAGAGATCGACGACAGTTTTCCTCGACGAGTGGTTGGAAGCCGCGGTTGACAGAAACATGCCCTGGGGTACATGTGTATGAGCGTGGAAAGGTCGACGCCAGCGGAAAACAAACGTTTTGAAAACAAACAAATCAAACTCTGTAATTTCACTGTTATATATGCATGACATTTTATCATTAATTCTAGTTTTTGTTTGCCCTAAATCAGGATTTATCTATCTAGATGTATAATTGAATATTGTTATATCTTTGGAGAATTTCGTGACTTCAAATTTCTTAAATAGTGTAAACTCTGTACATCTGTTATATAAACAATGTTATAAAATATTAATCAAATCATTTGAGAACCTTTTCACCCTATGGTTGATTGATTGTTGTTGATCAAAATGTTGTATTCCTATTCAAATCCATTTTTTTATTTTACCAAATGAAACGAACATAAGCGGTTGTACCATTGACTTTAAATGAGTCAACTATGAACAGACCACACGCCGGTAAAAGTGTAATTTTGGTTTTATTAAACAAACGACATATAGAATTGACTATAATATTGATACCTGTTTGGTTTTTAGTAATATTTGTAGTTTCTTATTTCTTTGATTAATCAATCTAGTATGAGCATTTTACAATGGTGTATTTGAACACTTAATTGAAAATATTAGATTATTTCAGAAATAAATGTAACCCAGTCGTATATGAATTCGTGTTACCGACGTTTATCTTGGACGAAAAAGAACATTTATTTATTCTATGACGTTCAACTCTTCAATCCAAATGGAAGTGTCTTTCATTCCTTCAATACTACTGAATCATACTGTGAGCATATACTCTAGAGGTTTTATTTTCTACTCAGTCTCATATATTTATAGTTTTCTGCTAATTAAATGTAAATAACATTTTCTAAATACTCAAACTATTTGAATGATAAATATAACAAACTAGTATTTATTTTCAATGCAATAAATATATCTTAAATATATTTTTTAAATTCACAGAAACATTAACTTTAGAATTCGAATATATATTTTTGCTACTATCAAAGGGGGAATTATTGCGTTTCTTTGTTCTGCTATAACTTTATATATATATATATATGAGGGAGTTTCAAAAAGTTTCCGGACTAAAAAGAAAGGAACAAAATTTAAGTTTCCGGATTGGACTGAAGCACAAAAAAATTGATATCTATAGACTCTGGGAAAAATTTATTTATATTACAATGGAATATCTATATTTACATCCCTATGGGGTAGTGTTTATAACTTTTGCACGATAAAGTGAAAAGGGTTAGGGCTCGTTGGATTTCTCATCTCTTAACTCAAGACCAAAAGAATCGGTGAGTTGCATGTGGTGGGAAGAAATGCATTTTCAATAAGAGAACGATGAATCAGCACAAGTAAGTAACTTGGTGACTGGTGATGAGACCTAGATTTATTATTATGACCCAGAGTCTAAACAACAATCATCTCAATGGATTGTCAGAGGGAACCCTCCTCCAACCAAGCTGCATAAAAAGTCGAAGTGTTGTGAAGAAGATGGTAGCCACATTTGTCATGAAACATGGTCACATTACAACTATTCCTGTAAAGAATAAACGTACTGTGACATCAAGTTGGTACCCTACAAAATGCCTTCCATCGGTTATTGCTGACACAAGACAATTTTGATCTAAAAGAGCTCAGCTTCAACTGCATCATGATAATGCTCCCGCACATTCAATCCGTCTAACGGTTAATTTTCTTGCTGAAAACAATGTTCATCTTGTTGGGCATCCACCCTACAGCCCAGTGGTAGCACCCTGTGATTTTTTCCTATTTCCTCGTGTGAAAGCCAAGCTCAGAGGACGCCTTTTTTAAAATGTAGATAAATCAGTGACCTCGTATTTGCAGGCAACTAATCACATCACTCCTGAAGATTGGTCTGTATGATTTGAAAAGTGGTTCAAGCGAATGAGAAAATGTATCAAAAAGCATGGCGAGTACTTTGAAAATATGTAAAACTTTTGACTTTTTGCGATTCTGATACTTTCTACAATTACTATTGTTAATGTTTTTAAATAAATTATATTTATCAAATGTTGCTTCTTTTTTTCTCTTCAGTCCGGAAACTTTTTAAAACCCCATCGTATATATTACTTGTATTACTCAATTGTAAATAGTCATTTTGAGATTTTTAAACTCTCATAAATCTTAAAAGTTGCTTCCGTTTACTACCTTCAGATCTGTTTGACAACTGGGAACCTGAAAATCTTACTTTTGAAATTTATGGATATTACACGTTTGAAGGAAATAAGTACAATATTATTGTTTCAAAGAAAGGGGATAAAATGATTGATAAACCTTGCCCAAGTAAATGATTGCTTTAGTGAAGTTTATTAATTCTCTAAAAATGAATCAAATTTATAAAAGACTTTAAATTATTCGACTACACAGATGGCACGCTTGTCGAAGTGTAATTTCGGTTTTGACAATCAACGACTCTAGAAAGACCATAGAAGGTTAATGAATGTACAAGTGTTTTCCATACAAGACCTATGACTTTTAATATTTATATCTTGGAAGTTATTTCAACTATAAACAGAAAACTTCAATTATATCGCTATTAATATATAGTAAGCTGAAAATATAAAATCTATGGTTAATATAAAAAATGTAATAAGTAATCAAGAACTATTGTTAAAACAAGTTGAATATAATTCAGTATCAAAAAATGATTCATAAATCATACCAGTAGAAACCTAGAAGACATGGTACAGTCTACGGTCGTGCTCTTGACACAATGTTACTTTACAGATTCAATATAATACTTTTTACTGAAAACTGAAGGTTACCAAAGTCAAATGAACATGATTCGTACCCTAATATTTTGAAAAGTTTAAAATAATTATGCAAACATTTATAAACACTAGACAAAGAAAAAGAAAATCGGACCTCATCTCTCACCAGAGATTCATATCTCATTAAATCATTCTGAAGTATATCATTCTCGCAAGCAGTAACTATGTCTGTTATTTAGTTTTATATTTATTTCTAAAAATCACAGACTCACGACCATTTGAAATCAACATGTTAAAGAAATACATATAATTTCGAGGTAATAATAATAATTGACAAACCAACATTACCCAATTCTAACTTCAATATTTCCGTATTCCAGTTCTCCTCAATTAAATACAATTAATGATATAATCAGTCCAATGTATAATTCAAACACACTAAAATCAAGTTGAAGAACAAAATAAAGGCATTATTTTAAGTTTTGTAAATTGTTTAATTATGACTTTTAATACCCATTACTAGACAAAAATCATAACGTTCAGCCTCCGATTTCTCATTTGTCTTCGGACGTTATAATTCAAGAATTTAATCACGTTCTTTTAGGATTCAAGTCATTAATACAAATGCCATTTGTTCAAAAACTACGAAGACAATAACATCAAAATATCATTAGACTTCAAATCTCTCCATCATACTCAACATCTACCACACCGTCAATTTATAAAACATAACGTACAGTGTACTGTATATGTGTGAGAATGTGTGGTGTGTGGTTCTTCTGGCTTTACATCTCCAATGGCACTGACCAATAGAAAGTCTGAGATTTACATGGGTGGAGTTAACAAGTTGTTTTTATAGTATTCTATTTTGTAAAACATACATTCATGATGAAATACACAACAAGTATAGAACAAAACGTTGAAACAGCAGACAAGGGAAACAATTGAAAAATATATATTTATTTACTAATATTGTAGTTAATTTGTATTTTCAATATTTTTCAGATGTAGATGTTGACCAAAAATATGAGAATTTCTGCTTAAGATTACTGACATGGACGAGAAGGAACAAGTATAGATATTACCGAATTCGTCTTCTCGACAACAATAACACCGAACTGGATAGAATTGATGTCAACGGCACAAAATGTAAGTTTAAAAATGTTTAAAAAAAATTACATTATAGGAAGACTTTATGAAAGGAATTGATATATTACAGTACAGCTAACTTATGAATAAATGTAATATTGTATATATTTATGTACCTACTCTTTTCTGATTTCAGATAAATTTAATAACACCGAAAATGAAAAAATTACTTTCTTTGAAATACTCGGCATGATTGAAAATGGTCAAACCTATACAATCTTTAGAGTTACAAGGATTACGAAACTTGTAAATAGAGTGTGCCCAAGTTAGTTAAAACAGATTCTTCGTATTTCTATTTCCTTTTATAGGGTCACCATTATCTCATACTATAGGCTGCTCTGGATATCCACACCCTTTGGTCCTGCTCAGACCAAAAAATCTTCGCTGTTCATATTTATCCATTTATAATATTTTCCTCTATTGCTATGATCATTTCTTTTATTTTTTCATTTCCTTTAATAATATTTTCAATATATTGCATTAAAATTTTGAATTGATTTTATTTGCAATTTCTTTATTTATTGTCCATGACCCTGATGCGTATTGAAACGATAAAAACTTCCTGTATTCGTTTTCTAAGTCCCAAAGTAAACCTTAATTGAACAGTTTATTTCTCATCGTGACATAGTACCTCTATGCTGTCTCTAATTTTGTCCTCATCTGCACTTTCATCTTTACTACAATCCGGAAAATTTTACCTAAATATTTTGTCCATTAACCCTATAGATATTATATGGAATTTCACAGCCACCATTATACGCATAGTATGTTATACCTTCCGTTTTTTATAACTATTTCATAAAGAATATATCTTCAACATTTAACAATATTTAACAATATTTAACAATATTTTAACATTTTGTCCTTGAGCTCCTTTCGGGGCTTTAATTTTTGCAATGCTGACAAGTTTGTGTTGATATCAATGTTACTTTTTCGCAAATATGATTATATCAAACAATTTAATCAAAACATAAATTATATATATTCATAAAACCATGGAATATTTGTGCATAAAATATATTTGATAATTTAAGATTAGTGTAATTTTGAAGTAAACGTTTGATTAGTATAATTTAAACATTTTTATAAAGAGGAGAACTTTGTATTATCTTGTCTATCAACATAGTTCTATCATATAATTTTTCCATTTTGGTTTAGTCACAATGTTTGTGAACTTCTTTACTTGCTCAGACACTTCCGTTTAATGTTATCACTTTGTATATTGCATGTCATTGACAACAACTCTCATTATCTTTCTTACATTCATTCACAACTCAAATTTTACTTTGTCTTTGACATTCCTTAATCAGTCCCTCCTGATTGTGTTGGTAGAGCTTTATCACCTGTCGTAGCACTGTATCACCTGTTGGTAGCACTGTATCATCTGTTGGTAGCACTGTATCATCTGTTGGTAGCACTGTATCACCTGTTGTAGCACTGTATCACCTGTTGTAGCACTGTATCACCTGTTGTAGCACTGTATCACCTGATGGTAGCACTGTATCACCTGTTGTAGCACTGTATCACCTGTTGTAGCACTATATCACCTGTTGGTAGCACTGTATCACCTGTTGTAGCACTGTATCACCTGTTGGTAGCACTGTATCACCTGTTGTAGCACTGTATCACATGTTGTAGCACTGTATCATCTGTTGTAGCACTGTATCACCTGTTGTAGCACTGTATCATTTGTTGTAGCACTGTATCACCTGTTGTAGCACTGTATCACCTGTTGTAGCACTGTATCACCTGTTGTTAGCACTGTATCACCTGTATATTTAAAATTCGTGTTATATTCTACAACGATGCACCCTGGTAATTCAGTAACTGATTATTAAACCTTGTAAATACTTGTATGTACATGTAATTTTGATATTAACACCTAGTTTTTTTATAATTGTTAAGTCTAATAGCGTGTCTCTTACATATTTTTCCGTTTCAGTGATAAAAGAAACACAATTTTACTCGAAAATATGTCTGAGATCCATCGGATTTCCAAATATAGAATTATACAAGTTTTATAGTGTGGTTGCACGGAATAAAAATCTGAGCAAAATATTATTTGTGTCCAAATGCACGATTGAATGTAAGACTATTTCATATTATTAAATGTATTATTAATACGTTCATAATATGATAACGAACTTTTCCATGTATTCAATGTGCTCACAATTTTGTTAGTATATCAATTTCTAAAATAAGAAGCATAACTAAATATAATCCATAATGACTTAGTTTTTACCAAATGATTTACTATGAGGGTTTAGCATGCACATATAATTTTATGTGTACAATCATATTTCTGAAGAGCATATACTTAACTTCAGATATGTTTAATAACATGGAGCCTAAAATTCTGGAAGTTAGGATCTTCGGAACTCTAAAATTCAATGATCAATACATTCGAGTTGGCGTTACAAACTGGTTCATGTTAAAGGAAAAACGGTGTCTGCGTATGTATGACTTTTTAAAATATTGACGCATAATTTAAATGATAAAGTCTTTACTTGGTTCCTTAACTTGCAGGAATTGACGGTTTGATTAAACAAGGAATGAAGAATGGCTGCTACCGAATGATATCTTGGGAGTCACTGAATCCCTACATCAATTATCGAGTTCTCGTTAAAATGGAAAATAAAACTCGTGTGCCAAAAACTGTAAGAAATGTTCAAGACTCCCATGAGTGTAAGTGTTTTAATAGGTAGAACTAATGGTATCCAAAATCAATTAGCGATGTAGGTGTATTTCCTGATTTCAGTCATTTTTGGGAATTCCAACCCAGACCCGATAAGATTTCAAGTGGAAGCCAGCTACAGTTGGACCTTAAACAATGAAAGTGGTACGCACAAAATGATGGTAACTGATTGGATGCATCTCAAGTCGAGAACATGTTGGAGTAAGTTGCTTGTTCAATTAAAGAGGATATTTTTGTTTATTTCAAGACAGTGGCTTTGATTAAAGATTGATGAAATGTATTCTAGTTCCGTATGACACCATTCTCTCAACTATTTTAGGCATTGATGATGACATCAAGGTGACCTACACTCGAAAATGTCTCCGATCGATAAACTGGCCAGTCATGAAATCATTTAAGAAATACGAAATGACTCTTTTCTTCGTAAATGGATCAAAATACCGATCCATATCGTTATTGGGTAACCATCGTAAGTTTTACGATAAAATTTATAAATACATGTAAGGATAAAAATGATTTTTTATATGATCGCAAAATCATTATGTACGGATATAACATTGTATCTATAATATTATATTTATAAAGACTCTTACAATGGCCCGTCATACATTTTTATATTTATAATTAATTTATGATGACCGCTTTCAATTGTGTAGGTGCTTCAATCTGTTTGTGTCATTTCCATTACACTTAGTCGAAGACTACGGGATCAGTCTCTTCTAATTTGTGATATGTATCCTTGAAAACTACAAATAATAAATGTTAAAAATAAATAATAAATAATAATTAATATTATTAGTTACAAATTAGCCTTTCAAGATTATTGGTTCGATGTCAAAGACATACACTTTAAATGTATCTATTTCTATAATTTAATGTATCAAATATCTTTTTGTTGTACCCTTTCTTAGACGCATTTTATGAGAACGAACCGGATCCAATTAATATCATATTGTATGGATATCGTAAAACAGCCTCCAATAAAACTGAAAAAATTCAACTCAGCAAGCAAAAATTATTGCACAAAATTCCTTGCAAACGTGAGTTAATGGTTTTGTGATTCAATAAAAACACCCCCTATTACACATTCTTCAAATGAATAGCTTATAATTTGTTATCCTAAATAAAAACTAAAATTATTTCTCACAACAATATTTTAATTTAAATCGCTTCATCCTAGTTCATCATATTATGTACGTACCGTTTCACAAAGAACGCATATCGTAATGCACTCAAGAGCTCGTTCATAATATTATGCATACATATACATAAAAACACACTGTAGCACAGGCACATATCTTGTGGAAACAATGCACGATGTTACACTATATTCATAGAAGCTTGTAAGCTGAGTTACCTCTTCTCGACTCTCGCCTCATTTCTTCTATCCTTCCTCTACTCGAGTTTTAATTTTTTTCTTTGGTACAGACCTCCCTCTTCCTCACTACTGATGCGGTATAAGACGAGCTGGTGAGCAAGTATACTTCACACTCTAATCTAAAATAAAATACAACATTTTTTAACTGTGATATATAGTAACTCAGTTTCGTGATTTTTTAATTTTGATACGTAATATATCATATGGACGACTTTTAATAACGACTTGTACTCTGGTGTTATAATGCTTGCTGGCTAATATTTCAATTAACTAGTTTTCAATGTTGGCACCAGATATATGCTGTAAAACTAGATAAATATACAGATAAAACATCTTAGGGTTAGAATCTTTTAATAATTTCACAACGGATATTAATTGATCTATGCTTAACAATATCTGAAATATATATTATAATATTTGTAATATAAAATATAAAATAAGTAACTAAATAAACGAAAAAGCAATTTCCGAGGAAACATAATTTATTACGCGAAATGTTTTGAACACATGGTTCATTATCAAGCTACAAGTGAGTGTTACAAATAAAAACTAGGGGGTTAAATAGTACTCGAGACAAGAAAAGAAGAAAGCACCAATCAGAAATTAGAAAAGAGAGGGAGAGACATTAAAAAATCATTACAAATTAATAAGTTGACGGGAGCAATTATACTAGATGTCTATTATTGCTCCCACAGCGTCAACTTATTAATTTCTGATTGGTGCTTTCTTCTTTTCTTGTCTCGAGTACTATTTAACCCCCTAGTTTTTATTTGTCACACTCACTTGTAGCTTGATAATGAGCCATGTGTTCGAAACATGTCGCGTTATAAATTATGTTACCTCGGAAATGGCTTTTTCGTTTATTTAATTATGACCAAAGGGTAACTTATTCGAAATATAAAATAAGTATATGAATGCCCCCAAATTATTGATTCATCCTAAGATTTATTTTATTCTTTATAGGCAAATAATAATATTAACATCATAATATTGTAACTGACATTTAAAAAGAAATGGGTTTAACAGGCGTTGAGTGTTATAAAAGGCTTCATTTCAAAGATCAGTACTTTTTTTAAATTAACAAACTTATATCGTTTAAAACGATTTAGACAAAAATATGTTATTTTTTTATAGAAAAATGTATAAATATGCTTTTATCCGTATCAAATACCAGTTAAGGCTTTTCTTCAAACTCCCTTTAAAAAAGTAGAAGTATTTGCTTATATGAACAATATAAGTAATCGTACACTTCCAGCACGAGAGAAACACTTAGTGATCGTTGAAGATTTCACTGAAATATGCTATCGAGTAATTCATTGGAAAAAAGAGGAACCCTTCGAGCTATACCGGATAATAATCTTTGATCAAGAAGAGAATTTGCTTTCTGATAAGAAAACTGACAGGAACTTCTGTGAGCAGTTATCCTTTTACCATAAGAATGTGCTGTCAACATGGTTCTTTTTCCTTGGCTATAATTGATTATTACCGTTTTTATTATCATTTTATTTTGTTTCTTTTTCTTTATCATCTATGTTTCATCTTTTCATTTTATTCTTCTAAATTTTCTACTTCTTATATCTAAGTCTTCTTCTTTATCTTTATCTTCTTTTCATCTTCAAGTTTCTTCTTTCATTATATTTTTAATGTTCCTTTTTTCTTTCTTTTTTTATCGCCTTTGTTTTGTTTTTCTCATTCCAATGATTTCATTCTTTTATATATTTTTCTACTTATTAGATATTATCATTTTAATTACGTTTTCTATTTACTTTTTTCTCCTTCTTCTATTTTGCTCACATCTTTATTTTTCTTACTTGTCATTTCCTTTATTGTTATTTTTCCTTGTTATTTTTTCCTTACTTGTTTTTTCTATTCTCTTTTTTCTTAGTCTTTATATTTTAAACTTTACTGTTTTGTTATTTCTTATACATAATCTATAATGAATAGTGACGTTAATTATTTACTTGTGCTCTTCAGATGTATTCAACAACACTGAACCAGAAATAATTCTGATAGAACTGATGGGCATGTTCCAATATTTGAATACGTGGCAAATGTTCAGTTTGACTAAAAATTTCTCAATAAAACCAAAGAAATGTACACGTAAGTGTAACCTTTTCCTAATCTTATATGTTATAATTGCAATATAGTTTAATTAAAAGGTATAGCCGATATATATTTTTAATGTTACATATAAAAGTTTTTCATAAAATTAGCTTATATAGGTATTTGAAAAATAATTTTGTAATAAATCAAAAGTACTTTTCTGGTATTTTGTGTTCTTAATTTGACTTTAGCTGTGCTAGTCCGACTAGTAACATTGGAAGACTGTCACAAGAAATTGATTTGGAAGTACGAAATATTCTATCGAAACTACGAAATTATCTTCCAATTGGTCAATGAGGAGGTTATATTTTCTGTGAACTTAAGTAGAGTGTCTTCGTGTGAGTCATATAATACACCTGTCCATCCACAATAAACGTAGAAAACAGTTTGAACTAATTATACTAATGTGTCGTATCGTGCAAGACGATACATATGTTTGACTTCGTAAACAGATTATATTTTAGTTCAACCAAAACTATTAATTGCAGTCCGTTTATTTGGAATAATCGTACTGTCCACTTATACATAGCTTTAATATGTAGTAATAAAAACTGCTCATTTGGCTTAGAGTAGTTAGTGTAGATAAAGTTTTCAATCAAATTGATTTTGAATGTAGCAGCTAGTTCAATACTTAGATTCTATAGTTTCTTTGAAATCAACAAATTATCAATTTAAGTATATTTCAATTAATGCAATTATTTTTTGGGTTGATATAAACTGAATACATCATTAAAAAATCTTTTTGCAGACAAAATATCCGGTGACATCCTCACAAATGCACTCATCAGAGTCCGCGGTATAGTCAACGATATGACTGGTGGACCTTGGAGTTCTTTCGTTGAGTACGACAAAATGGAGCATTGTCCGGGTATGAAAACTATGTTCTGTCTTCTGTATAGAGTCAAAATAAGAGTTTGACAACATCCATAAATAAATGCACAAAATTATTTGTTCTGTTACATGACAAGAACATATTTAACACTGATGTAAAAATATTATTCGTTATGTTTCTACTACTTGTAGTAACTAATAGTAGTAATAAGATTTACATAATTTAAAACTGTCATATCAATAAAAAAACTATAAAAACTAGATTGTATAAACCATAGATATAAATAGCCCTCTTTCTTTCTCTCTACCTAGATGCGCAATCTAAATGAATCCTATAATAAATTTTGGTATCTCTCTGCCGTGAGGCAAAATCCTGTCAACCAATCACAGACACGAATAGCAATCAGTAGCTCTCTTCAGTTCTCTACCAATACTGTTAAGTATAGCCGTTTCTATTGGAAATTTTTTAAAAAGATACCATTTGTTTTTATTTGTTGTAACTAGACATTATGTAATTTTTTTTTGCAAATTAAAGTAATGTACAGTTTTTCACGGCGATTCTAACTATATAATTTTTGTTCTTTGAACGTTTTTGGGCTAGTTGTGTAATTTTGCCTTAAAAAGGAACAAATTACAATGTGTTAGACAGGGAAATATATTTTCTTGCCTCGCACAGTTAAGTTACGCGCCAACCAGCGCGAGGCATAGGTTGTCTATCTAGGTAGAGAGATAAACAAATAATCTAAATCTATGATATATCATATATAATATAATAATATATAAATTCTTATTTTATAACCAATTTCCCCATAGGCCACATTATTAATGCAAATTGTGTAAATTGTATCTCCATGTATTATGATTATTGTCTTAAAGTGAATTTTTTTGAATATATTTCTGTCATGATACTGTTTATTTGTAAAAATTCATACGTTCGTTAATAACATTAACCTCATTTCAAACAATAACAATAATACAAAATTGAAATTATTTTAGACCAGTGATAGAATATCAGTGATTTAAGAAGAATTTAACTATTGAAATCGAAATGTATTTATAAATTCTAGAAAGTTGCCTTTTCATCAAAATTTCATACAATCATTGAGCTCAAGTAATTCCTGGGTTTTTTGCTTAACAACTTCAGATTATGACAATCGATAATGCTAAAACTATAAAGTGATCATTACTTAAAATGTTATTAAGCCGGCAACATTTTGTGATGAATAATTGTGCTCAATAAATAAAAATGTTTTATATTTTTGAATAATTAAAAAAAAAAGTCATATTGTATAATTATAGCATTTTAGAATGTCAATTCTCAAGTAGAAGTGTTATCCGTTCCCACAACCCCCAAATCTTCTTCATTGGTCCCTATTGCTACGGTAACTACCCCTAGGCGAGTAGGATACAAACAACATCCATTCCAACTGCGTAGTTCAACTTAAGTGCATTTTGAGCATATGTTACGATTAACAATAATAAATTACGACAAATAACTAATAAACGGAATTATAAATGAAGTATAATATAAAATATAATATTATGCTGTATAATATATAGGTACTATGGTTTTCAATGAACATGAAATAGTGCATTTCTAATGTTTAATGATGATTGAAGATTGAAAATAAAAAGTAAATAGACAGACTAATTTTAATCAAATATTTTCAATATTTGTATTTCTTACTTCTAATTATTAATTGTAATATTCTTTAGTTTACATAAAATAAACGCATTATTATTTGTTTGTTTTGTGGGTGTACCTCTTATAATTTATTAATAGTAAAAGAGAAGATTTAGCTTGTCACGGTTGTCCTCGTTTATGATACTCAATCCATCATTGAACTAAGATCTGATATAATATTTTGAAGGCATAAGCGTAAATTTCTCGATGTTGTCTTGTATATATATCTATTTTGTAATAAGCAAATTTCTAATAATATTAAATATTTTCTAATTAATAATTGATTTATAATTCATAATGTCTATGTTGTCTGACCAAATTTAGAAAATATAATA
>JAYRBW010102113.1:0-19369 GCA_036023295.1 Invenusta paracnida
ATCACATTAAATTATGTGTTTGGTAAAAGGTATTTTAATCAAACACATAATTTAATCCATATCTCGTAATCAAAAGATGCACCGGTAGCAAAATCAATATTTAATAATAATAACTTGTAGTGCAGACAGTGGCATAAACGCTGTGCACGGAACTAATGTAGTGAATGTGCTACTGCTATTTAATTTTAAGGGGGCTGCCGCCCCCCCTCCCTCAGCCCCTTAGGCTTGGCCGCCTATGCAATCTAATCGAATAACAGCATATTTACTTGGTTAGCTAAGTATCTATATGCTATTTATCTATACAGGCAAAATACCTTTGCCTGGCTATTTATCAAAATAGCCAAAATTGACAAAATGGTGAAAATGGCTTATAAATGTGCATAAAAAAGTTGAACTGATTGAGCAAAACCATTGTGATTTTTGGATTCAGCACATAAAAATTGACTATTATCAGCTAAAAAAACCTAGGCAATAAATTTGTTGTTGACCAGATATATATATAATAGATAATATATATAACATATATACAGTCCATATTTTGAGTTGGCAATTAAACGCAAGAGAAATACTTCAATAACTTGAGGAGTTAAACGTTTCAACAACTTTCAATAACATTTTATCACATTTAACATTCAATGAACACCCTGATGAACATGCATCAATGCAATCCGGTGAATATGTCTTTAGTTATTGAATTTCCTTTATTTTAGAATGGGCAATGTACTGAATGTTTGGTCTGATATAGCAGATTAGCATTTTGAGAAGAATATGACAAGTTGTACCTATTTTTGTTTGGATAATAGCCAAGTATTATACTTACTTTTACAGAAATTTCGAGTAATTTTAGAGACTCTATATTAGTGCAATAATATCTTGGGATGTCTCAAAACTTCTAACTTTGCAAATATAATTTTTAAGGTCGATGTATTTTTGGTACTCAGATTTGATACTTATCCAATTGTTATCTGTTAAACTGATGATGAAGTAGAGCAGCAAATGCTGGGCAAGTAATCGTAGATGTCAACACAGAGTCTGCCTTCAAGTTAAGCAAATGTGTGGCGATTTATGGAATAAAGGCATTTTGTCATCAGTATTCGAAGAGGAACATACATAATAGTGATATGATGATGTATTTAAACGTACAGTCAAAGTTCTGCGTTTTGTGGTGCATTGAGAAATAAAATCACCGTGTCTTTCAGAAATGCCACATGCATCCACAACTGCATATTGAAATCCTCAGGTGTGGTTATTGCTTTAAAAACTGATACAAAAATTATTACTTTGTGAAGCCTTTTTGAGGTCACACATTTTCGTTTAAAAAAGTTTTTGAAAGAGATCAAAATTCTTAGTAAATTCTTGGTCACATTGGAACATAATATGATAACACCAATGGATTATAGAAAACAAGATAGTATTGGCATTGTCAGTGTCCATGGGTTTCAAAGGAGTATTAATTGTGGTTACTTAATTATTAATTATTAAATCCAGACTTATGCGTCTATGTAGAAAATCTCGTGGGTACAGCAATTCTTAATTTTTGGTATAATTGAATTATTTATATGTTGTGCATAGGCGTATAGGTACACATATGTTCAGGTGATCCAATTATTTTTATGTGGAAACTTAGACAATAAATTAACATAGAATCGGAATATGTATCTTAACTATATTACAATTTGCACGCTTCACGGATGCTGGTTGATATTATGTTATCATCATTATTGTATAACTTTGATCTGCAAGATCTGCAGCAACATTAATCTGACATCTGCAGGGACTAATCATAGACATCTAAATATAGCCACTTATTATTATTAAGCTATTATTAAGAAATCCATGAACTAATCTATGATGGGGTCAAATTTCGTCATTTTTCATCTTGCCATTAACTACTTTGCCGTATAAAATATATTATACGTGTAATAAAAGTATCATATCACGTATCTCATTTCTAATATCCATTAGACCAGGGTATGTAAAATATTTTCTCCACGCGTGCAAAGGATTTTGTTTTTAATTGGCATTGTATTTCACGTCATTGTTGTCACCACAGCAGCAAGCTATTGATCAAAATGTGCCGTATATATATATATATACAGTGCCTGTATTTTTGTGTCCAATTTATTTTTGTTTTTTTGAAATTTAAAATATTATTTTTGTATTGTAAATTTTTATGTCATTTTGATTTTGTATTTTCTTATATACACATTAAAAATAATTTTATTAAATTTGAGGGCAAATGATTAATATACATACATTCGTCTAAATATATTGTATTCCTCTGTATACATGTATATATGTAATTCGTGTGTATATCTAAATGCTATATTTGAATACATATACGAAATATAAGTAATTTTGAAAAATGTGGTAAGAAATATTTAACCATGTCTTGTTAACAAGAATACAAGAATACTTATGTATACAATACAAATACATTGCAACTTTAAGTATATCTAGCAGTACTGCATTGTATATATGTAGTTAGTAATATTTGTTCGATTATTACAGCGCCTTGTGTCAGTCAGTTAATGAAAGTCAGTTACTGCTAATTAGACAGGTAGAAAAAGGAAAACAATTAGAATTCAAATAATCTCTTTGAACAGTATAGAAATCGTATGAATGGAGAGGAAATTTTGGTTCAACTCCTCTGCATGCAGTGAACTTTGTTTTATGGTAAATGCATGGTTAAATGAAGTTTATCAACTGAATTGTTCTGTAAGATAGTCAACGAAAAATAGGCAACCCTTTTTGCAATGAAAAGGTATTTCCATTAATAAAATAAACACAAAATAAACTTAAATATACCATATTTTGGTTTTGGAATTGAAAATTGTCGGCGTTATTGCATTGAGTAACTATTTTATTTATTAATAGCTAAGGTATAATTTATTTAGTATTATGCATATAGTTGAGTTTAATTTAGTTTGACGTTTTTGTTACAGGAACATAACTGCATGGAAATTCTTAATTATTGAAGAATATACCCAATGTTTATATGCATAGCTATACATTTTGTAAGTATCGATATGGAGTACAGGTGATGATTAACATAGATTTTCTATTGTTACATTTGAATTGTAATTCATTAATATATATATATATATTTGCAATATTTCATTTGAGTACCTAAACTTCTATTTTACATCCTAATTTTTACATATTTTACATCCATATTTACGTTTGACTTAAATTAAGATACATAAAAAAATGTAATCGAATCAAGGACTATAATGTAAAGCCTTCAATTCAATATATAAAAAAAATTTACAATTAAGTTATTGTCTCCAATTTTTAATAAATCTGTTTCGTTACTTATCTAGTACAATGGACACTAAAAATTGACATTAATAAGAAATGAATAGTAATAATTTAATAATATAATAAAAATAGTATTTATATCAACCGTTACAAATACGATTGAATACAAATCAGCTCTCTATAGCTTAACCCAATAAATACAATTACGAGTTGGATAATCTAATATTATTAAGTAATGTGGAATTTTTAGACAGTATTTTAGTTTATTCCAGGTTATACATATACTGGCTTTTGATTGGAGGACTGATAAAAAAGTAGCAAAAAGTTTAGTATTTCTGGTGTGCTACTGTCTGTATACCTAGCTACTAGTTATGTAGATATGTTAATACTTTTAATACAATTAATACACTTTGATAATGCAATTAATACCTACCATTTTAAAATATATACAATAAATTCTATATTTTTATTACAAAACAAATAATACTT
Organism: Invenusta paracnida; assembly: GCA_036023295.1. Taxonomy (NCBI): domain Eukaryota; kingdom Metazoa; phylum Platyhelminthes; order Proseriata; family Coelogynoporidae; genus Invenusta; species Invenusta paracnida. The sequence continues at coordinate 3,751 of JAYRBW010102113.1, forward strand.
TATAAACAATAGCTGATACTTATATAACTATTCAAAATGTTTTCAGGTGTATACTACTCACTAGAAATTGATTATTGGAAGAGGAGGAATGTGAAGGCGTTTGCCGCGATGACAGTTGATTGGAGGCCATATTTCTGCTGCTCGAGTGATGATTTCCAGCACCAGAAGCAGAAGCCAATAGGCCTGGAGAAAAGCTGGCCGTACCCCTCCGAACGTTGGGTGGTGAGTGTCGCCGATCGATAGTAACGGGATGGACTGCAGAATCGAAGAGGACGCCCGTGGATTTACTTGCGGTGACACCACCGGCGAAGGCGCTTAGATTGCTGTGAGGAGGAAACAAATGTACTGCAATTTTAAATGTATGTGGATAACTTATAAGTTCTGTTAAACCAATCTAGTGCTTAAAATTTAATTAATTTTTATTTTCGCTGAATTTGGTAGTTGTAAGTGTGTACTAAGATTTTATATTATTACTATTATCCAGTGATTCATTTCATTAACATGTATATTTACAATACGATATAATAAACAGCTATAATTTTTACATCAATTAAAAGATAGTAAGTAGGTAATTAACTGAGTTTAAGTTTCAGTTAAACAGATGGAGTAATGTATTGAAGTAATAATATAAAAATAACAAGATTTTTGCTAATTTTTATAAGTAATATTTTAGTCTAATCAATATATTTATTTTTAAAATCATTGAAAAATATGAATTGCAATAAAAAGAGCAATTAAAAATATTGAAAAAATACTTTAAATTTGACGTCAAATATTATTTCAAAATGATGAACAGCTTAAAAGTATTTACTTGTTTCTGTGCTTGTACCTGTTGAGTACCTTATGTATAATATGTATGTATTTTATGTAATAATAATATAATAATACTTATATATTTCTATAGTGCTAAAATATAGTACACAATGTCTTCAGAGCTGAGTTATATTTATATACTAATAAGCAATGCCTTTGAATTAAATTTTAGATCCATTACAAATGTTTAAACGAGACTTTCCCCTGATTTTAGTTCACAATTCGTATATTGCATCCGTTATATTATTAATATCATCACCAGTGTGTAATAAAAGCCATATTTATGTTCTAAAATCTTTAATATAATTTATTTTCATACAGCAGTTATTTTGCTATTTTTGCCCACATAGATAGGTGCCTATAATGCATTTTTTGTAAGAGTTTTACAAAGATAGATTCAAATTTGCTTTGATTAGGAAAAAATGACATTAAAAAATATATAACGTGACTTTCAAGCTAAAACTAACAAAAACTGAAAAATATGAAACTGGTTTTATATTATTTTATCATGAGGTAACGCATTTTTAAACATGTCAAGATAATTAATCATATTATTTCCAAATGCATCTAATAGTACTATTTGCATTAATGAAGCCAACATTTTGTTACTTAATTTAATTCGTTATTGACGAATTAGTTTTAATAACGATGGATTTTCTAAAATGAAGAATTATATAATACGATTCTTAGCATTATAGAGACTTGTGCACTAAAATTCCAATTCATAGAACTACATGATTTATTAAACACGCACTCACTGGGTTAAAAGAGTCTCAAGCGTAAAATTTGATTTCTATATTTTCTTAATATAAAACTCTCTCTTTTCATTTTAGCATAAAATTAAATTGTGTAAAATGAGAAGAGATTTTTCTACAGAAGTTTATATTTATTACGTTATATAGTGTCTCGTGAGAATAGATTTCCCTCTGACAGAGGATCTGTAATCTCTGCGTGGACTGAAAATGATAGAGAGTAAAGATTCAAAGAAGAGAAGAGAAGGAAAATAAGAGAGCATGAAAAAGGCGATTTTTACGAGGTTGGGGATCAAATTAAGGAAGGTCGACAAATACAAAAGGAAATCAAGATAATCAGTTTCACTAGGAAAGTATAGACAAAACATCTTACTGATGTTTTCGTGATAAATTATTTAATGTTAGGCTGTAAAGTAAGCATTGTTATAATAAATAAAATTGGATAAATTAGCTGCTATACTAGAAGCTTAGTATATATATATATTGCAATCATTTGTGTTTTATAGATTTACCTTAACACTATAGATATAGCCCAATGTATATAAAAATATACAGTGCTAAAATTAGTAATGTATATGTGCAACATAATGTACATAAAATAAAATGTAAATGCAGATACAATTCCTAAATATCATATAACATTAAGTATTAAATTAATTCAAAGAGTGATTTATTTAGAGATTCTAAAATTAATTAAAATAATTAGAATTTTATGTCACGTAAAAATTTATCATAACATTTAGAACGTGCAAAAGAGTCGCTGGTATCAGTTAGTGGTACCATCGTTTTGTAGCGTTCGACACTTAATTAAAATAATATAAAATATAATGATACATTTATATTATAGTATATATATTCAGAGGTACCTATACATCATAATAAATAATGTTTTTAAATAAAATAATCGCATTGTGTAGGTATATTATTCCTTTTGTAGTTACCATCATATGGCATCAGTGCCAAAATAAGTATATTACATAGAAATATTATAAAATAACAAAAACACGTTTTAAAAGTATTTAAGCATTTTCAAGCATAGTGGCATAACGAATTATGACTATTAAAAATCAATACTTCAATAATTCACATTTATATCTATATATACCTATAATATAATCATGCATAATACACGTGCTTATCATTCATTATTATAACATAGACGCGTTATGTTATATAAAATATGAATCAAGTCAGATTTTAAAGTAGATACGAGTATACGTGATTTGCAAAACGTATCTATCATAGTGAATAAAACATTATAAAATAAATTGGTGTATGTTATTTAAAATCCGAAATAAAATAGTTTATTAACTCACGTGGTTTAGGCACATGGGAACAATCAACAGCTGTTAGCCAATTTAATCAATAATTTTTACAAGAAAAATTATTTTGTTTCAATTTTATATTTTAATCTTTACATTGATTTAATCGACGTATTTCGATTGAAAACACCTTTCCATTGAAAAGGAGGTAATTATGAAATAGAATGTGTGAATATTTAATAGTCCAGGAGAAAGAACCACATTTGAGCAAACTTCAGATATCAAAATTATGATTCAGTATACTTTCCAGTAGATTCATATATATATATATATACATGGATTTCAAAAACATGCACAATTTAAGGCAATGGTGCTCGTAAATGTAACATCCGTTTTATACTAAATGGAGAGTTGAATAACCTTTCTAGGCAGGCTGCAGGGTCATTGAAGGAATATATGTATATGTATACATATCACACTATATTTTATTAAATCGTTAGTTGTAGCGAGCAGTGTGTTGTCATATCGTTGTATCATCCAGCTGTAGAAGCTGCGCAGGCATTTGCTAGTCTTTCTTCCGCGTCGAATCCTCTCAATGGAATGAACTGGAAGATGGGGAGTGGGTCTTTGCTTGCCCTGTCGGGTGACTTGCAACCCTGTATAAACAGTAGAAAGATAACTATAATCACAATTAGGAGTTTAGCTAGGTTATCTTTAGCAAGATGATACCAGAAGGAGTTTGCGCGTTATATGCCCATAGGCATGCAGAAGAAGTTGTAGAAATAGAATTAAAATAAGGAGTTGCAAGGAGGAATCGTCTTCCAGAAAAAGAAAAGGAAAACGGAGAAAAATAAATTGTGCTAGCTTGTGCAGGTATCTTCCAGCTATATCATCGTCTGTGGAGTTATGAAATGAAAAGAAAAGAACGAGAGAAAAAAGGAAGGAGTGGGTGGGTGGGTGGGTTAGATGCAGGAGTTGTATGGGGAAAGAAGGAATGAGAAAAGAGATGTAGGATTTCTAGTGGAAAGGGAAGAGAGAATGGAATATCCAATCGACTTAGTTTCTCTTAGAATTCTAAAATAGGGAAGTGTATAGATGTGGTTGATAGGAATGTAGTATGATTGGATTGGTCAGGACAAAAATAATCGATACACAGTACAGTTGTTTATATATGGCAGAGGAGTATGAAACAGATCTATATACGTAATATTATAAGGCTGATAGCACTATAGTGGAATTCCAGACTATTGATAATTATTACTTGCGAAGAAAACCAAAAAAATTGCGTCATGTAAAGTTTGGGGAATCGTATATTGGAGTAAGGTTCCACAAATTTGATAGATATAGTATGTAGTTATAGACATAAATATTCGGTTGATTTTTTGAAATTATAAATAGCCATATGTTATGAGCAATATGAGCAATATGAGCAAGCATTGAATGTACTTTAATCAGATCATCCATTAACAGGTCTTATTTGTATTATACTACAGACACCCGAATGGGCAAAATTTATAATAATGTAGAATTCATATTTAATAGGTAAATTAATTATGCTGTCTACAATGCAACATTTACAGAAACAATTTTTATAATGTATTATTGTATTTATATCAAGTATAACTCCAACCGCACTACTTATCAATACTTCCCTTAACCTTATATATACCGGACCTTTTGTTGTACTTGTATATTCCCAGGCAGAGGGGGTCATTAGCCTAGTAGGTAGAGTAAAGATTTGAAGCTTTGCATGTCGTTGGTTAAACCAAGATGTTTTGTAACATATTTAATTTAAAAAAATGGTCAATGGAATTTAAAAAATAGATAGAAACTATTTCAATTCATTTGATACCATATATAAAAAATATAAACATTATTTTTATACTATCTGCAAGAAAACATATTTTTTATTGAACTTAATGATTTATAACATAAAATTAATCAGTATCTGAACAGAATTTCAAAGTTTCCAAAAATAAATGTATGATTTTATTAAAAAATGTATGTCCTACTCATTGTTGATAGAAAGGGTGCATTTTTATCTGATTACGTGACCGCTTCCTTTGGGTGCATAATGGGACAAAAGCTTATTGTTCATTTGTTCAATAAAAAATAATTGCAAAAATGCTGCTTGTGAGCCCTTCCCACAGTTTGAAGAGGATTAAGTTGCAAGCTGGTAAGTAAAGCACATTTTTGATGATTAAATCAGTCGACTATAAGCAAAATTATTGGATCTGTTCTGCTTAAATAAAATTCTGCAACTTTTGTCAGTTTGGTACATGATCATGGAAAAAAACCTTAGCTTTTTATAAAATTTTATATGCAAGCGTTAAAGTTTATTTTGATTAAATTTATCAGAAAAATGATTTTGTCTTATAAAGTTTGATATGTTGTGCTTCTTTAGGTGTAATAATAGACTCGTTTGACATTTAGAAACGTGTATAAATTGGCTTGTAATGGGTTGTATAATGGGTTGTAATGGGGTTTTAACATTAAACTGCTCTACTGTAAAATGTTATCAACATTTTAGCATTAATCTTATTAAATTTAAATAGACATAATTTTGTCATTTCTCTGTTTTTTTGCTTAATTTTTTTAAATGAAAGCTAACATTTAGATTATCAAGTACCTATAGGATAACATAAAAGTGAATAATATAGCTAAGAGATGTTTCCATGATCACGTGCCATTTGTAGAATTTACAATTTTGTTTTTGTGTGATATAGATATATTATAACATTTTATTACAAAGCATTATATTATTAGCATTATTATAAACTAATTAATATTCATATATTTTATTTATACAACTGTGTTACATACATAAATACTCTATTTAGCATACAGGGTGGCCCAAAAGTATTCAAACCCAACTAGTAAAAAATGCATGTTATTATCTATCAACTAACTTCACGTATATCTAGGATAAAATCAGTAAACAGAGATTAAAACAACTAAACAATCTCCTTCATTATTCGCTGCGCAAGGTATCCAACTCAATTGAATATCTTCTTTTCAACGTAGTAGGGCATTCAGTGTATGCAGTTGCAACCAAATCTAAGTTATCTTCATTCGTATGTTTCTTAGACGGCCACTTTTCTTGTTATCTAATTATACAGAGCCCGTTATTTCATATTTAGTTACCTAAATATATAAGCTTGTCTAAAGTTTGAAATTTCCAGTTTTCAATTACGTGCCTATAATTCCTGCCCAAGTTATGTATATTCTTTGATAACATGTACATGCTCATTCAAATTTAAACGTAGTTAATTTATGCTTTAATTTTTTTAATTTTACGATGAATTTGTTGTGACTAAAACTTTTAATAAAATCCTAATTAAGCCATCAAAAGTTGACTGAGTTTATAGCGAAGTTTAAAATTTGAAACAAAGAAACTGGGTTCGACTACTTTTGGGCCCCCCTGTATATAGTAGCAGCGCTATAGTTAATCAGAAATTAGTGATAAATATACCGTAATAATTTAAATGTAATATCTCAAATTTGGTTGTGTCTATGTTACATATCATTTTCTCAAAAAGTTACTACCGCATGTTCCGACTAAAGGTTGAGGTCACACTGTGTTACGTTGGTTTGAAGCGATATCTAAATTTGATAAAACAAACATATTACTATGAAACAGAAAGAAATTTAGGTACGAATTTTGTCTGTTGACAGCGAAAAATAATCTTAGTGTGTTGTAGGATTATATAAAAAGAGATTTTTTCTTGGAAATGGGAAATAATCTGTAGAAAGATATTTTTTAAGAAATAAGGTTTTACTAACTCAGTATAGGTACATACGTGTTCTTCTGACTCGTGCTACTCACCCACATTATTGTAATTCTATTATCATACTTGATTATATATCTTCTTCTTGTCGATGTATTATATTTCTTTTCTCTTTCTACATTCTCACTTTATACACAAATCTAATAACAAATCGATCCATTCATCAAGCTGCAACGATAGCATCGATTCTTATCCGATAATTATACACTCATAGACGCCTATTATTGTGATGCTGATCGTGGCTGCCATAAATATGTATATATACAGTTACAAACACGCATGACGATGGAAATATAGGAGAGGAGAAGAGGCTGTATTAGGGATCGGTAGCAGCGTCTATCAATCCTTTCCAGCGACGATCAATGTTCAACCGATCGAGGGAATACGATCCGTAACAATTATAAGACCTAGTTCACACTTTGATTCCAACCCTCCTCTTTCTAGATAGTGTTATACCAACAAAATCGCGCAATTATATGTAGTATACCCCGAATAAATGAGCTATTCCTTCTAGATTTTTTCACTTTGATGCGATGTGAATAAGCAGAACTTTTAATTGAGAGTGCTTTAATCTGTCCAGCATAATGAATGCTTGATATAAGTTTGTATCACGATTTTCGAGAATTAAATGTCCGTGAAAACTTTGATCCCTTATAATTAAAATTAAATTATATCGACAATGATATAGTTTGTTGCTTTTTGTCAGAAATTCCATGATTCAGTGATATTTACAGGCATTGATGCTTATATGGGATTATAAACGATTTAAAAATGGAATATAATTTAGGAAATGTAGTCTAACGTTATACATATATACAACATATATCTACATTGAATTTCTATTACTATTAAGTCATTTTTAATTGAGTTGACCAATTTTGTTTTGATATATACATACAATTATTAGGAAAATATTGTTTGATAGACTACTTATAATGTGTATTATGTTTGTATTGCATGTAATTATGTATAAGTATATGAATGCATATTTCTATAAATGATGTCCTTATAAATCACATGTTTATTATTTCATAACGCCATAAATATAACTGAATTATTGCTAATTATCCCTAGTAATCATAATATGATATAGTTACAGAAATCTGCTAATGTTTGATTAATAAAAAACGATTATATTTTGAGTAGCGTTTAGTTACCTGGAAATTATGTTTGCAAATTAAAATTATTTGTTTAGTGAATAAAAAAATTATATATGCTGTATAAATGCAGTCAAAATAACAAAAATACGCTTTCTTAAAATGAAATAAGCTTTTTTTTAAACCTAGAATTGAAGATTTAATAAAACATATAGTATTAGATTATATTATATAAAATTTGAAATTAAATCTTTAATTAAAAAAAGATATATTATTTCTTTAATCATCTTCCATTTCAATATGTATTAACAGATTTTATTAATGTGTAATGCTGGTTAATACTATAATTCCTTATACGTTTTCATTTTGAAAGCATGTATCATATATAAATACAAGGTTACGGTTCACAATTTTTATTAATAAACATTATTATTAGCATTTATCTACAAATTATCTAAATTTTACTACCTATTGGTCTAGTCAATAACATATTGGAATCTGATTGTTTGTGTCACCATGTATTCAAAAGATGTTTAATACATTAATTCAATAACTACGTAATAATTTAATTCAAAGTACTTGTAAATTACAAATACAATTTATGATATAGGGTTGCACACATCCTATAAAAGCAAGATGAACGTTATATAGTTAGATTTTACAGGATAAAATAGAACTTGAAATTACGAGTTTGAATATTATTATCATAAATATGACATTGCTGTATGGGTGTATTAAATGTTTAAAAATAGTGTAATAAAAATTAACATTATGACATTAGTGCTTAGAGTATGAGAAAATTAATTATTACATTCACATGTTGATTTACGCTATTATTAAAACCTATTCTAAGTTTATTTGTAATATTAGCGAAAGGAGCTGAAGCTGTGTACATATTATTGGCAATTGAATTAATAAATTTATAACTGTCTATTCAATATAAATCTCATTTTGATGAATTCGGTAGTTCGTAAATATTTAAAATGTTGATTGATGATCTTGAATAAAATTAATTACAATTTGAGACACATATAGGTTTTGTTGAAACATTGCCATTTTTTGGTAGAAATTTAGTTAATTAAGTCTCCTTATAAAAGTTATAGTATCAATTTTTGTATAAAGCTATACCGAGAGTTTCTGAAAAAGAAATAAAACTAATTATTGACATTATTATGACAACAAAAAACTACTTCAATTTCCTAGTAATCATATTTTGATATATTATATTAGTAAATATAATTAATTTTTTATTTACATTTTAGAAATAAATATTTTATAATATTGGATCTAAACTTTTATTAAACTGTACAGAATTGTTAACGCAGTGTTAAGCCAAATATAACTAAAATATGTTAATGATAAAATAAATTTGACTAATTAAAAAAATTAGTAAGCTTCTAGCTTTATGTAGAATGTTCTTAAAAACATATAATTAAGGTAAATATAACCTTTTTAATCGTTTATAAGTAATACATAAAAAACATAAAAAAATGTTTAATACAAAATATTTAATTAACTAAATAAAACAGAAATATTTAAATATTAAATTTACAAAAAATATCACAAATTGTAATGTTATCTATTTTATTACTTAATTTACTTTTTAAATGTAGTATTTTAACATTGTCAAATACCTTTAAATTACGTTTTTGGTAATGTAATTTTACTGTAAAAAGCAACAGATATTTATATTAAACAATAAATCATGATTTTTATTTTTATTTTAGTTAAATAAAATTGTACAATTAATTCCTACCTATGCAAGAATATATTTAGAATACCGAATTTTTATATTAGGAATTACTTATTATATACAATGTATATTACTTATCAAGTAGTGTTATATAATAAATTTTAAAATTTGAATAAAGAAATTAGTGAAAAGAAATATCAATTTAAATTGTAATCAAAGCTTTGAATTTCAAATACACTTTATTTAATTAATCATTATGTCTTATACATAAAAACTACTAGAAATTTTATATTTTTTGTCTTGTAAATGTATGTAATATTTTTATTATTAATCCACCACTAATATTGTGAAAATAATAAAAACATTCATAAAAAATCTTAAGAATACACCAGTTGAAACAAAAAAGAAATAAAAATATAAAAAGGGATATTCATATGTATTAAAAAAAATTAGATGCTTGTCGCACTATCCTTTCTGCTTCCATAGTTAGTATAATAATAAATTTTACAATTAAGAGTGAACATAATATATATGTACATACATATATAAAGCTTAAAATCCCTTATTACAGTGCAACTAATATTGTAATAACTTCTCCTTAGAACAATTTAGAAGTCTTTACAAATCTAATTAAGAATTAAATTAATTAGAATTCTCCAAACCTTGAGAATAAGATTATTGAAGCCTTTCACATTAAGTACGTTAAGCCTAAGTTTAATGCTTGATTATACATCATAGCAGCAGCCAATATATTTTGGATCTGTTATAATGTCCTAGTTCGTTGTTTCTGTGTGAATACTGTTACTTATTTTATCTACATATATCAATTTATAATTTCTTTAATGTAATTAATAATTAAGATTTCTTCTAATGTTATGATTTTAGTGAAATATTTCTTAGTATGTAACAATACTTTATATATATATTCTCTCTTAATTGTAATTTATTATTTACTAATTGAGGAGGCAGAAAGGATTATACGAAACGCGTCTTATTTTTTAGATACACATGAATATTACCTTTAATTTTTTAGCTTTTAAAGAAACTGTCTCATACAATTATACTTCTTAGAAAAAATTGTTATGTTTTACGTTAGTTCTTCTTTTTATTATATTATTTTGAAAGAATAACGGAATTATTAAAAATGGAATGGTACTTTTAAAACATATTAATTATTCTTTGAAACAAGCGTAATGATATACTTTAAGTAGTGATATTTAGAAAAATTGCTCTTATAATGTAGGTAATAATAAGTATAATAGGTAAGTTAATTTATTAATTATAAATTAAAATACCTCAATTAAAAATATTTACTAGCATTTACCCGTAAAAAATACAATTTAAATTTCTATCAAAATTATCGGGAACTAATTACTAACTTGCAAATCAATATTTGTTGTGCGTGTCTAAAAGTATACAGTTTCACCTTATTCAACAAGGAAATAAACCTCCTGATAAACTACGATCAAACAAACCGACCTTGTAATAAATAAAACGAGTCGATTAAGAAGAATACACATACATACAGTACGTATCTCATTTGGACTTACTCTGAATGACTTTTTGTTCGATTCCTATCCATATCTTCTAGACGATGTTGTGGATAAATATTTCTAAGGGCAGAAGAAAATAAATGCCGAGAGTTTATTAAAGAATATAGCCTATAAATGAGCTTTATCAGCTTAACTTGAACCCACAAGAATATCTAAGAAAGGGATTTATATTTTTCTCCAACAAGAAAGAATAGAATAGAATATTTATCTATAGAAGTATATATGTATGACTCCTTCGAATGGAAGGGATTCTATCGATTTTGAATTATGTGTGTTAAACTGCTTCATGTGTATCGTGAATTATTTCAAAAATAATGTTGTTGAGAGAGGTTAAGATATTTTCCCAGTTTTAATACTAAAAAGGAGAAAAAATAAATTTATTTAGAATATAGTCGTTTTCTTTGATAAGACATAATTTAAAATAAATGTAAACTTTACAAAAGTATATATATTTTTAAGCCTTTTGAATGATAGTATATTGCCATCAACTTAAAGAATATTTTAGAATTGAGCTCGTTTATATTGATTTCCTTAGATTATAATGATAATTTAATAATAAAGCAATTTATTAAACATTTAAATAATGGATATTTAGTTATTTATAGAAATTGGTTTACTAAACTTATTATATCGATTTTAATAAATAAGAATAAGTTATCATTTGTGAAAATATTATCAAAAACATGCTTTAATAAATGAAAATAACCACATTTTCATGCCATTCTGGTATAAATTCATACAATCATTTTGTTTATTACGTCTATAGAATTTCTTAGAAGAAGCAATAGTCCAAGATTAAGCATTCCAGTATTCCAGTGTGAGGAAAAGATAAGATAAAAAATCACATTATCAAAAGCACGCTTTAATAAACATGCGGTTTTTAAATATCTATAATATTGTTAAAAATGTATTATAACTTGTTTATGATAATAATAATATTATTATATTACACGGCATATTAAGAAATACGGACTATAGCTTAATGGAATTATTAAACGAATGCAAGGATTGTTAGAACTATACAAAATATAATATATGTATATTAATATACTGCACGAGAGGTATGGCCGCAGAAGAAACGTAAAAAGGTTCAAACAGCTGTTCGGTTTTCCGTATACTTCTATAACAGTGATACACTTTAGGCGTATAAAATCATTAATTTTCTTTTCTTTTATAGTTATATACAATATCTAATTTAAAAATGTATATATATATATATTAATTTAGATAATACTTGATTTGTTCATTTCGGATCTAAAAATGGTACCATTAGTATCGTGCCATACCTCAATAATACTTGATTTGTACATTTCGGATCTAAAAATGGCACCATTAATATCGTGCCATACTTCAATAATACTTGATTTGTACATTTCGGATCTAAAAATGGCACCATTAATATCATGCCATACCTCAATAATACTCCAAAGAGGAACTTTTGTTTTCTTTCTTTGTTCACACGCGTGCTATTTATATAGATTAAAAAACTAATCATGGTAACATATTGTTGCACCCGAATTTATTTATTGTAATGAACATTTCATTTGTTCAACAAATGTGCCGTATATAACATGTGATAATCTAGAAATATTAGCAAATAATTCACAGTGAGTGTTTGTTGTATCAATATTACGGAACTACGAATATTAATAATATAGTTTCATGAGAACTGCATGCCCCTAATGGCTGTCCAGATTTATCTATAAATTTAAGTGTTTTACAGTAAATAGTTTGGATTATGTTACTTAATGTTCCAATCAAAAGGTTAAAATATTCTAAAGTCATGTTAACGTATTTACTGCCTATATGTATATGACAGGAAAATTACTATTTATAGTGAAGTGACTATATCGTTTTTAAATAATTACATTTTAATGTTAATAGGAATTTAATGTGTAGGCCGTTAGTTAGATATTAAAATAGGTGAACTATTAATTACATTTTTTAATTATAGAATTATTTGTGTGACACATGTTATGTTTTAGTTAATACTATACTCGTATATATGTATAAACTAATATTTAATTACGATTTATCTAAACATAACTGTTGCTTATTTATTTCTAAAGAATCATTTTATCAATGGATAAACAACTGAGGTAACATTTATGTAGATAGTTTATATCACAGTATATATGTATAAATGTTGTCTATGACGTTTAATTAGTATTTTTTCTTGTAGTAAGTCAATATGTTATGCAACTATTTCATTAAGTTTGTATGTACATGCTGTGTGTGTATGCATCCTATACTTAATGCATTGCAAAACTAAATTTTGAAATTTAGTAGAAATTAAAACAATTTAATTTTTCGAAAAATTATCCATACTTATCGGAAATGTTACAAATATATTACTAAGCATGCTGAACACGGAATTAAAAACACGACTCTATTTGTCAAAAATATGTGATTAACGCGCAGGTAAAGTTTCATGACTAAAATATCTACGAGTTAAACAGTTCTAAGCAGGAATATAAGCAGCATACTTTTTATATAAAGAATTAGGGGTCTTCGAAATAGATAGCTATACTTTATTAACATAATAAATGTTCACTACAATGGGATTAATGTCATATACTTTATTATACATAAAACTTGTATTTCAGTAAATGTGACTTTAAAAGTTCATTTTATTCCATTTTAAAATTACCGGTTTAAATATAGCTACTATGCTTTCATGAGCACCATAAAATAAACAATGACATTGCAAAGGGGAGAGAAATTTAATGACTACTTTAACTGTTTTTAAATTGTCTAAAACTGATAAGAAATTTGATCCAGTGTAGAGTTATTCATGTTTTGAAATATAAGTAGTTTGACGTAATGCATACAAAATGACATATAATAATTGATCCATTTAAAATATTGATTTTAGTCAAGAGAAGTAATCTATTTCAATATTTGCTTTTCTGGTTGTGAAATGTATGTATAATGATTCAAGACGTTAAGCTCATAGAGTTATGTTCAAATGTTTTAAGCTTTGTTTTAAATGCTCTCGGAAAAACTATGCACACACGCAATGAACGAAATAAAGGGATTTGGTACAGTATGTATATATATGATAAAAATTATAGAATGAAATATTAATAATTATTTTTCTAAATCGTTAATTGCGCAATTAAAATCTGTGTACTACATAGAAAATAAGTAATTGAAATATAGCTGTAGTTTTATTTCTTCATCATAACATAGTATTTCCTTGTAAATAAACATATACATTAAATGAATATATGATCAAAATTGTAGTGGTTTATTCAAATATTGTCTATAAGAATATACTGAGGACAATATATCTTTACAAATTATAGATTTTAAGGATAATATAATTAATACAATGTTACAAAATAAATGTTGTATATAACTTTATTTAAACAAGTAGAGTTATAATTAGTGTTGATACATATTATGTATATGCAAACATAGACTATAATAATTAATATCTTGCAATCTGACATCACTTTTCTTTTTCCACTACCTTATTTTCTTTGAAATGAGTCTCTGGATTCTCCACGAAATTCTTGACATATATCTTTGAATGTGTCGCACAGAATGGGTTTCTTCAGGCCAAGATGCACTAGTAATACGATGAATTTCAGTGGCATTCAGATCAACGCATTGCAAACTTTCAATTACAAAGTACATATTTTCCTTTGTGCAGACATGATTACAAACACCTAAATTATAACTGATGATCGTGTTATCGATTTATATAAACTTGAATTGAATCATGTTCGATACTGATTTTATACTGGAACTTTTAATTACATTTTTGTGTTGAAGATTATGAAAAGCCATTGACTTAAATGATTACTAGTAAGTCTATGTGGAAAGATAAATGAGTATAATTCTATGATGCAACTATTTTATAATTCAATAATATTATTTTCACAGACGGTCAAATTCAGTGGTATATAGCCTAGCCTATATATTATTGTCCAATATTATCCACGGCCTATACTCGATACCTTTTTTATTACAAATTTCTAAGTTCCGATACAATATAAAAGACACATTTGACTATTGACATGCGTAATTACAAAATTGAAGATTTAACTTAAAAAAAACATTCGCTCTCTCCGATAAAATTCCTTTAATGGCAATATTTTCTATGAATTGTTTGCATATGACTGGCTTGATATGTGTTTCTGGACACTTTTCTTAAATGTACTATTTGTCTGAATTCCTGGTCGCCTTAATTTCTCTCTGGAAATGTCAACTTATAGAATAATACACGGGTGAATAATTTGTAGAAAAGAGACATTATTCGAAAATTACATAATCAGTTCTACAATTAGCGTTGGAGTGGTACATGTATATATATTTAAAATCCAGTTATTTAAAATTACTCTGTAGCAATAAAAAATCAAGTAAATATTTATTATTAAAATATTCCTTAAAACTAAAAGGGCGAGAAAATCGGTATAACTAGAACGGCGAGAAGCGTCCTATGACGCATTTCTTTTTATGCCGTTTTTTTATACATTTATACTTCAATATCACTGCAAATATGTTTGGAGTATTATAATATATAGAAGTAGGTATATTATGATAAAAAATTAATTTTGTATAGAATATAAGCCAAATAGCTCATCAAATAAGATAATGTCAATACATTTATGCGGAAAACATTAGATTATAATAAATTCAAATATCGGCGAACT
>JAYRBW010102124.1:0-19367 GCA_036023295.1 Invenusta paracnida
CCTTCCGTCCTTCCTTGCTTCCTTCCTTCCTTTCTTCCTTCCTTCCTTCCTTCCGTCCTGACTTCCTTCCGTCCTTCCTTCCCTCCTTCCTTCCTTTCGTTTCGTTTTTCAATGACCCCATTAACAATTATCGCTACTATTACGTATTTCTTGAGTGACAGATATGTGTTACTAATTAATTATTAGTCTATTGTCATCCATCCTATAACATAATATATAGGACATTATATCAGTAGTCGAATTAAGCACTCAACGATTATAATCAATGTCTTCTTCTCATTAGATGGACTCCTTCACAACTGGCTAATCTTCCTCATCGTTCTGGCAATCCTCGTAATTGCCGGCGCTACTGGTGGATTCCTGCTTTACAGGTTCGTATTAACAATTGATTCGTCATCCTTTACTTACCCTTGCACGTTTAAATATATATACTTTAGTACTCGCTAATTAATAATTAACTATTTAACGAAGATATAATGGTTCAATATAGTTCTGACACACATGTTATTATACTTTATAGGGAAATAATTCTAGCGCTTTATAGTCTGGCACGCAACAGCCGTGGATTGATATATTTATTTGAACAAGATGTCTCAAGGGCCCAGAGGTTCTCTTTCTTAATATATAGTACGAATTCTTGTGCCTGCAAAGCAGACAGCAGACCATCACGTAGACTACATACCTAGCTCTGTTTACTATTTCCGATTGATTATTCTATCAAGAACCCTTCTCCTGGCTTTCAAAGGAGTTGGCTGGTTCTGACAAATGCGTCGACTTTCATGTTTGGATTATATGTATATATTTGAAGTTGTAAAGAACGAGAGTGACTGGTAGGGGGTACTTATATCCAGGGCATAGACTTATAATATGGGCGTCGCGTGATAGAAGGCTTTGATTTTCTGCTCCACTAAAGTGTCCTCACAAACCCGCAGTTACCAAATAAGCTAATTGGGAACCTTTGTAGATGTAGCCAGTTGATTGAAGTAGTAAAGCTTTGAGGCAACTTTTCTGTCTCCTGAACTTGTAAATCAGATAATAAACGGAGATATTGATTTTCGATATAGGTAGATATGTATTTACGTAATAGGCAAGAAAAGTATATTTTAGTTTATTTTACAATAATGCAGATATTATTTGCAAGATAATATTGCATCGCAAACATATAGGTTAGCGCAGAGCAATATTCTCGTACTAAGTGGAATTGAAATTGACTCGTTGACACTATTCGTTCGAAATGCGTGAAATAAATGTTGATTAGTTAACAAGGCTAACGGCAATTGATTAAAATTGAATTAATGTCACTTATCAATCAATAATTAGCTCAGAACTGCAGCGTGAAGCGATTCATTAAAGCCAGGAGTATGTACCGGGGTTCGAACTTGCAATATTCGGTGTCCTGCCCACTTGGTATGCACATCAAGACTAATCTTAAACATATTACTAGATAATGTAGTTTTAGAGTGATTTTTTATTGGAAATATAAGTGAACACATACATTTTTAGAAACATTATTTGTGTTCTACAAATAAACAAATTTAATATTGTGAATAATATTTGAAATAATGATTTAATATAATAATAATAATAATAATAATAATAATAATAATAATAACAATAATAACAATAATAAGCGTATATTTGTGAATCAAAGTTCAATAATACGAATCTTGTGCCGAAATGGAGTATACTAAATAAAAATAGATATTATTTTATAATACGTTTAAGATAGTCTTTATGAATATAGGCTGTCCTATTTTTTTGTTTTGACTTCTATATTATACATTTAACACGACTTAATAGTTTACGAATCATACAACTGGCTTGTTTCGCTAATAATTATACTATTAAGTGAATTTCATTCATGCCTTTTCTTGATTAATTTGCAGTGAAGCCTTAATGCAAGGTTTTCGATATATTATACCTAATTATTAGCCGTGGAAGCCATCGCTTAATAATGCACCACAATTGGTCCAGAATGAGGACGTTGAAATCATTGATTTACAGGCTTTGGCAATGTTAATTATACATTCTTTCAATAAATATTACCTTTGATTACAATTGCTATTTAAATGATGACAAAAGCGAATGTCATCATTTTCAAAAATACATTCAAAATTTTTGTAAAGCAAAGTTGGCGTTTTATTCAAATTCAAAATATGTTTGTAAATTAATAAATCTATAAATAAGAGGTAATTTTATCTTTTATGAGGGATTGTAAAGTAGCTATATTTGAAGTTTGAACCAATATATAAATATTTTAAAGCGTTTGGTTTTACATTACGAAGATGGACAAATTCCCTTTCTAGTTGTTATTAATTCTGCCCTTTGATATATACAATACAAAGGTTTGGCATACTGTTCGACTATCAGGATCTTAAGTATAACAATAAAGATTCGGAGTACATATTTTGTAAACTATTTTTAACCAATATTAATTACAAGGTACACACATTAAAATTTCATTTTCAAAAGTGCTGCAATATTTGTTTTTGGCGTAATCTTTCAAATAATTCGTTTGATAACGACACTTCAAAGTGGGGATTTGCCTGTTTTAAATAAGGGTTGCAGAAACACCTGGATATTTACCCCAATTATGAAAGTGGATTAAGCATTAAAGCATATGGCGTGTAAGAATTTGTGTTCTAAGAATAAAACTGATTTTAAGTCTTTTTGAAAAATGTCAGGAACATTAAATATAACTTCACAGATAAGTAAACACATTAACCAAAAGCTCATTTGATGTAATTTCCTTTTTAAGGGATTTAACAGTAAATTCAAAAGAGTTATTCCAATATATATTGCTTCTTTGAAATATATAAAATAATAGCCATGAAATATTTTTTAAACGTTAAAAAAGGAAGAAAAATTGACGACAAAATTGTCATGTTTTTCGCAAGAAATTAAAAGACAACGAATGTGATTCAAGATTTATTGATTTCACTCGTAGATAACGATTTTAGTTTGAATTATTATTGGGATGAGTAATTTAACCTGCGTAGAACGATTTTAATAAGACTGGACGCCGATATCTTATTGATTTTTCACTGCTTTACTTTCTGTTGTAGGCAGCTAATAAAAAACGAAATATCTACATTGCCTAGCGAGTTAACTTTAATTGATTAACAATTCTATTAGCAACCGATTAAAATTACACTTATTTCGCTAATCAATCAATAAGGTTAACCAGACAAAGTGCTTATATTGTAATTAATGTTTTGGTTTGCGTTTGCTAGTTAGCTGGCGATAAAAAATATTAATTTTAGTTCAATTTGCGACACATACAGAAACTTGTAGGTAATATATGTAATAAATGAAATATGTATATTTGATATTGTCTATTAATAAGGACTGTTCTTTAACTTCTTGATTGGACCATCTAAAGTGGAGATGATTTCACATTCTCACAGAGACATATTAGGGCTACAATTTATTCACAAGTTCCTTCGACACAAATTAGCGACAGCTCGACATGGAATAGAAAGTATCGACTTCAAACGACTGTATCTCGGTCGATGGCCTTGAAGCTGCAATAACCTGCAGGCCACCACGGGCTGTTGGAACAGCTTTGGGCGTTTTGTCATATCACCCGAAGCAACAGGGTCATTTAAGGTCAAATATTAGTCTTAATATTCAAAAAGGGCCAATGTTTGACCTTAAATATCCCTGTTGCTATGCAAGATATGTTAAAACAGCCAAAACCGCCCCGACTATACCTAGATGGTCTCTAGGCGCGATTGTGAAGTTTCAAAGTCATCAGTTGCTTAGTTACCAAGAAATAGCCGTTTGAAGTATTTTGGTACGTTTGGTGAATTATAATTTATTAATAATATTGCTTGTTATTTTCTTTCTATAGACTTCCCAATGTATGTGTGAAGCTTTCGTTACTTTTATATCGTAGGAATCTTGAGGGACATAGCAATCTTATTATAGCTCATTGATTGGACAGTTCAGTATAATATTCGTTGGATGAAAGTCTACTCATCGACGGAGCAGACAATATTTGTTCTTCAGGAAACCCTGTTTGCCACCTGTCGACCCTCTTTCTGCGTTTCGTGAAAGATTAAATGTTTATCAAACTTTTGGCTCCTGATGTGCTCGACTTCGTTTATGAGAGGCATAAAGTCAATAAGTTCTCAACATGAGATTCAATTTTCTGACTTGCTGGATTATCAACGCACCCACCATAGAGTACAGAAACACTGAATTGTCACACCGTTTAAGAGAGTAGTTACTAAATTATACTATTCATTTATAATATTAGAATAGGGGTTATGCAATCTTGGGGGGCTCTGGTATGCCCCCTGAGAATGCAAATGTAATGAAAAGGAGGTTAATAACTGAACTGTTAAAGATAGTTTGGAAAATTCGCGATTCTTGCGCTTTTTAGATAAAAAATGATAGCAAAAATAGAACAGGAAGGGCGAAACCTACTTTTCAATAATTTCTATTAATTTATGCTGCAATAATTTACGAGTATAAATAACTTACAAATAATTGCACAGTAGTACAACATTTAACAAGAAAAAACAAATGTATAGAGACGTATATATAATTTATTTGCATTAGTAAATAACAGAGTAAATAACATTTACTAGTTATATTATAGAGCTGTAACGATTCTCATGTACATCTTGATATAACTACAGCTGACTTAACACAAGTCTTTCATGTGCACTCAAAGATATTATCTAGTTTTCTATTTTGACAATAAAACGTCCAGGGGAGGGGAGCCTTGATGCAAGGAACTATAGGACCCATGTATTAATGGAAACTGTTCTCTCGAAATATTGTTTCTACGCTTGCCATTGTGATCAACTCTGTATAATGATAAAATATATAATTCACGTTAGCTCGTGTCCAGATTAATATACCTACATTGCATATTAAATAACCATAAAACTCAATCGAACAGTTCCTTGTTCAACGCTATCCATATCCCTGAAAGAGGGTCATAAAGTCACTCACATGAAAGGAACTTATGTAGAGTCTTCAAACTTGGCACGTTTGAGTTATACGAAGATGTTTTGTAACTAATTCCACAGGGAAGATTCAACTTATTTTCAATATTTTCAAAATAAAAATAGGTACTTTTATAGTTGTTTTAATTAATTAACGAAATTTCCAAATTAAATTACATTAAATTCATTAAATTCTTCACGAAAACAATTATTTTTCTGTACTTTGATAATTTAGTATTGCATGAAAGTAATCACAACCCGAATGAGAGTTTCATCGATTTTGAGTGAGAGACGTGTATTTTTAATAATAAGTAATGCATTATATTTTGGTCATTTTCTTACAAAGGAGTGCATCAGAATGTAGTCAAATGGCAACCGCCACTGTGGGGGAGGTTGGTGGCCTTAAATGAAGCAATCATAACCCTCAACATGATAAAAACTGAATTTGGGGGCAGCCTTGTTTGAAGATCTCTTTGTGTTTGTATCATACTACTGTTATCACAAGTAGTGCATTCACAGTGGAGCTGAATATTTAAATTTATTACATGCTTTTTAGTCAAGCAACGTTATGAAATATCGCCAATTTGTATTCCAATTTTGACAAATATATTTATACAAATTTAAATATAGTTATTACTCAGATATATCTTGATTGATTGATTGATTGATTGAGGTAAGCTTGTGACATGACTTTGGGAATTGGTAGGACTCAAGAGTCTTTCTCTTTCAGCTTAATTGTCACCAGAGAATATATGATTCATGTATGTAAATATATTTATGTGCATCTAACAGTCTCTGATTATCACGGTCGTCTCAGGATAACTTAGCTCCTCTCACCAAGATTTTTAGTGTCCTTCGTTTTCTGTCAGGTTCCAAGATTTTAGATGATAGATGTCAATGGGTGGCAGGGCTAAATCAAGAGCGACTTATAGGAGATTAATTGCCTCGACTTTGAGAGTGGGTAGGGGGAGAATAGCTGTTGCTATCGGGAAGTATATTTGGTCAGTGTGATGGTTGTGAATGAGGGAAATGTAATCATTTTCTTTGAGGTGACTTGTTTCTTTAATATGATGTCTATTTGGATGTCTAATTTGTAGTTGTAGATATCTTTAATGAGAGACATAAGCTTAGAATCCGTCAAGAGTTCTTGTGTCAATTTAAAGGCCCTACTTTCAAGGTAGCAGGCATTATAACAACGGAAAGGGATAAAAAACTTACTAAAGGTATTAAAGTGAGAGTCCTGGACAGATAGATTATCCTGTTAACATAAAATTATCTAACTGGATAGCCAGTGGCTTGTCAACACCACTTCCCACTAAATTTGATTACAATCTTACTTATTCAAATTGTTGCGCCATATATTAAATAAGTCAGTCAATTTATGCTGATAAAGATAAACAAATACATACCTGAAGAATGTCTCCTATCTTAATTATAACATCACAAAGTTTATCACTCTTACTAGCTCCTCTCCACACCATTAACTGAATTATCATTCCATTATCTTTTCATCTTTACTGCCAATAATTTTGAAGCATAAGTTCTATGCAATTCTACCTCGATATTATCCGCGTTCTCTTAAAACCAGACGTTAGAGAAACGCTGCCTCAACTTACCACTCCGATATAATGGAAGTTTAATACCCATTTTCAACTCTTAAGATGCTCGTTTGAATGTAAGATGAATTCCTTATTTGTTCTTATTTGGACAAGATGTAGGCAGTGCTTATTCCTTTGTATAAGTTGAATAACTTTTATGATTCTTTTATGAAACCAGTCGATACACGTTTTGTTCGACTAATTTCTGTTCTGGCTATTCAAGTCTTTTTATGGAAGCGAATCCTCTGAAATCTTTGTGAAATGAAGTATCATTGAAGTAAATTAAGTGTGTAGAACTATTAATCTATTCAGAAGGAACTTCCCTCTGACTACAATATTAACTGAACAAAAATAACTGAATTATTATTTTGCCAATGTCATTCGTGTTCTAAAAGTGACGTTTTGATTGTATAATAATAATTGGAAATTTGGTTTTAATACTTTACGTCCCAAATTAATTGTGATTGCTTGTTTACATATATGATTGCTATAGCTAGCATAGCCATTATTCTCCATCTAGACTGGCTAATCTACCGAACCACTTTGGTTTTCTGCTGTCAGCCTCTGGAACATTTGACAAAAAGACATATTTTCAGGAAATTCACTCCTATAGTCGTCTAAAACTCACGATATTTCGGTTGGGTTGTACTAGGCCATCGACAAACAGGCTTTTTGGCGTCTGAATCATAGAAAATGTTTCTGTTATGATCTTGATAATGTTTCGACCAAAATTATATCGTGATATTGAAGATTAAATAGGCAATTTTAATTATATTATCTGCGTGAGGAATATCGTGTAATCGCTGATTTACATTTTGATAGGAACAGAAACAGATTTAAATAATTATTGAATTTAATGTATAATT
The DNA here is from genome assembly GCA_036023295.1 of Invenusta paracnida. Classification (NCBI taxonomy): domain Eukaryota; kingdom Metazoa; phylum Platyhelminthes; order Proseriata; family Coelogynoporidae; genus Invenusta; species Invenusta paracnida. The sequence goes on from JAYRBW010102124.1 coordinate 7,423, forward strand.
CAGAAGAAACCCGCTTTTCATTAAAGTCTAGTTATTGCCTATCATCGCATCCCAAAAAGTAAAACTCATCAGTTTCGCTCATCAGTGACATGCAGAGTATGGAACCAGGGTTCTCACGATTACAGTGCGAGCACTCGGTCAATTGGCAAGGAAGACATCATAGAAACAATACTAGAATCGAGATAATTGAGCTCCATGATAAAACCACGATTATGTATCCTTGAATAATTATATTATTACACCAAAGCTGGGATTTATTTATGCCCCAAGACTTTCTGAGTTGTATTCACAGTGCAGCGGGCTTAATTGAATCCCATAAACTACACTTGGGTGATCAACAAGCCGATACAACTATTGAATACAACTTGTACATTCACAGTTTTATTCACTGATTTTAGCGTTCGAATACAATTCGATTAACCAAATAAACTACTTAGAATCAATTTACCTGAGCACTCTTATTTCTTATTATTAAAGCTTCCCCACTCAGGATTTTTCACATTCCTCTCCTCATTTAAAGTACGAGAACTGATTTCTAGGATGGGGATTTCACATTCCAATCTATAGTTCAAAGATAAATAGATAGCTGTGTGAATTCTAATTTATGTTTGCGAGTGAATTCCATCTAATAAGCTTTGCAAATCAGTCAATTGTTTGTATAGTTACTCAACTGGTCACCTTACTGCGTAAATCTTGCGTCCATATAATATTAATACCATTTATCAAACAAAACGAAATTGATTAACACCAACACTTGCAATATATCTTTTACTTAAAACTGTAGAAACTGGAGAATACGGTTGTAAATATGTAGAACACGGCAAATTATTTGTAATTGAGGTAAAATTATTGCATTCTTTCGAAGAACATGTTAAAATATGTTTAGTATATTTTGTCTTACATGTTCTCAAGTATAAAGTGGTTTATAAAATGTTATTTGAGCATCAAACTATAAGTCAAAAGGGTAAATTGCAAAGTTCGAAATAAAACACTCAGTAAATAGAATCTTTAGAATGAAAAATAACGTGTTTTTGAAAATAACAATATAGAGTGATTTAATTATATTTTGAAGCTTAAAATGATTTACGTATTATAAATAAATGTATTTCCACGCAATCATTACTTTGTCTTTTATCAATTATTAAGCAAACAATTAAATTTAATGGGTTTCAATTGATAGTGTATTTTATTTAATTAATTAAAAGCTTTTTTGATCGGTCTCTCTTGCATAACATTTTAATCTCTCCAAATAAGGGTTAATATGCGTTGATAAATGATTCCCAGTGTCGGCAATTTGTCAAACAATTCGCAATCTCGTTACATTAATTCATAGTGGCAGCACTAAATAGTTGCATTCAGCCACACAAGCGACAACAAGAAATATAACAATTATATTTAAACAAAAGCCATTTTAAACAAACAGGCCTCGACTTAATAAATAATATGTATTAATATACCGTCTTCAATAAACCATTGTCGACTAAATTAAAAGATAATATTGTATAATATACATGGAGTACGGAAAAATCGTTGGAATTAAGTCAAATCTAGAATAAATACGTACATAATTAAATCAACATATATAGATAACAACTTTCTCGATACAGCACAAAATCAATAACCATGAAAAAGGCACGCAATTAAAATGAAACAATCGTAAAATTTCCCGCGAAGGCTTTAGAACTAGTTTGGACGAAATATCAATAATATTAGTAATCCATTTTGGAATATTTATAAGATCAAATTGTAAGAAAGGATGTATTGGAACAAAATACGAAGCAGCAAACGCAACCCTCACTTTTCCTGAAAAACTAATTTTACTTACAATTTTAGGAAAGTAGGTCATTGTATATTAGCAAGGCCATTCGGATTTGAAAATTCTCTCATATATAGTATATACAAACGGGTGGATTGCTCGAATAATGTTGGATGCACTTTAATCATATTATCATGTTTACTGAAGACCATAAAATGCTTTGTTGAATTTAATTGATGAAAGTATCAAATTATGGAATGTAAAGATTATAAGTACAGTCGACAGTATTATAATGAAAGGGAAATATACTGGGGATTAGTTTTGAAATAGATATGATTGATCATAATTATCAGTAAAGTCAATAATTAAGGATACTAGCAAACGAAAACTGAGTTATTAGAAGCCTAGTCGACAATTTTATGACTCACTTAACTTTAGTCAATCCGTATTTATTACGACTAAAATATAAATATATGCATGTATATATCTAGATCTAAGAGTGGGGACAACATGAATATATTGCAACCTCTTTCTAGTTGCCAAGATACAAGTCATGCACCTCCCCCCCTACCCGTCTAGAAATATCACGTGGTCGAGAAGAAAGTCGGTAATCCGTTATCAGAATTATTTTTAGGAAAGAACTCGATTTGTTTCGATGTAGAATAAAAAAAGCGTCAGTCGTAGATTTTCCTCCCTAGGGTTGAGGCAATACTTGTCTTGATATGGTCTGACAGCCAATGCCAGAGGACTCTGACCTAGATATAATACACCTACTAGCAACACATTACTGAGACTCTGTTCTTAGTAAACTTTAGTGGACTATTTAGTAATCGTAGATATAGTATCTTATTTAATTAAGTAAAGTTAAGTGTTGTTCATTTGAAATTGGTAATAAGTATTATAATCTATGCCTCTAAGTTTAAAACAAGAAAAGGAATGCCATTTAAAGAGTAAAAAAGATTTTACGCCGGAGCCAAAGTTACAGAAAACTACTCGACAGAACATACGCCCTAGCCAAATATATAATCTACATACCTTGCTCTACATTCATACCAATTTTCAGCTTCATCGAATAATAACTGCAGCCTATAGGAGGGGTCAAAATATACAAAAATATACATAAAAATGAAGGCAATGTTTTTGCTCGGCGAAAAATCGCCTTTATTTTTGTGTATATTTTTCAGGGTTCATTTCGGTCAGCGAAAGTCAACAAAAGTCAGCGAAATGTCAGTGTTTTTCAAAATCATGCCAAAAGTCAGCCTTGTTTTTCACAAAAAAGTCAGCGAAAACAGCATGTTTTTATAAAAAGGTCAGCGGAAGAAAAATGTAGGTCAGTGGGAGAAAAATGTTTACAACAACAATTTTTTTGTTGCATAAACTAATATTAAGCAGTAAAAAAATTGACGCTACGTGCAATTATTATTATTATTATTATTGCTTAGGATCATATTCAGCTTTCGTTTTAAGTTATAATTATTTCAACATTCAGACCTTTGAGTAGTACAAGATCAGCAATTATCGACTGAAACTTTCTCAAACAATGAATTTTTCCAAGTCATCGGTCGAGACTTTTCCAGAAAGTAACTAAATAAATACGATTCAATTTGTTTTATTAATATAAATATTTTTATCTACCATACAATAAACCATACCATGAACTATGACCATATATATCATTAGCATGTTTACAGTTGTAACTAAATAAATTGTACATATGAATAATATAATCTTCTTATACTATAGGCAAAATTTGTTGCATCTGGATATTAAAATATTTATAGTCAGCGGAAGCTTCCAAAAGGTCAGCGAAAAGGTCAGCGGCTTGGTTTTCAAGAAAAAAATGAACCCTGTTTTTGTGCATTTTGACCCACTATAGGCTACACAGTTATTAATCGATGAAGTGGAAAATTGGTATGAATGTAGAGCAAGGTATGTAGATTATATATTTGTCTAGGGAGTATGACCTGTAAGGTAGTTTTCTGTAACTTTGGCTCTGGGGAAAAATTGCTTTTTCCCCATTTAAAGACCGAATTCAAAATCTATAAAACATTACCAATTATATTATTTGATAATTTTATTGAAAGTTGAATATACATATTATTATTCATTAAAGTCAAATATAATCGGTTTTAGTTATACCTTTTATTCTTGTATTATCAAATTAAAAAACAAGTCTCACAAAGCCCTCGTGACATGCATTTCAACCCGAAGGGTCAATTAATTCCTTCCTATCGATCTTCTCTCATTACCCTGATATTCTCAACCAATCACAGGCGGACAAAGTTGCGCGCTGAGCTACGCGCGATGAACTGGTTGATCACCTGGAATGAGATCGATACGCAGGAGAAGCGCAAGCGGAAGCGATCCTTCAACTCGAAGAAGAGCACCAGCGCCTGCAAGGAGATTCTCCATATGCTCGATCTCGACTATTCCGTGAGTTGCCAGGCATTAGAAGGATTCGCTGTTATTATGTATTATCCATCTCTTAGTGGCAATACAGTATTATGTACGTATGTCTCATAAGTTTTCGCAAGACATGGACCACATTAATGAAAGCTTGGCCACTGTGATTGTGTTCTTTCTCCCTTAGTAACAAAGGTCAATTGAGGTCAAATACAGAAAAATTGTTTTAGCTAATTTAATCAATGCCAATATTTTGGCACCTCAAATAACTCCCCCCCCACGTTGCTAGGGGCGAAAATGCGACGCCCAACTTATCCCGAAACACCCAATTCTCAACCAATGATAGCGTCAAAGTTAAATGCTATATCTGTATCTCAGATACAAACACTGTTGATGGGAGGGGGAGATTCCGTGTTCATTTTGTTCCCTTTTTCATTATTAAAACTGGTGTCATTTCTATTGCGCCTACTTTCAGAAGGAACAGAAGGAACCATTTCTATCAACTAATTCGGATATCAACAACACAGCCAGTCCAAAAAAGGTACGGCGCTTTCCTCTGATCTCTTCCTCCTAGTACGCGTTCACCACCCCCCCCATTCTCCCTTGTACTCTCTCCTCTGCAGCGAACAGAAACCGGCCTAGAACGTAAATTATCCTGGGCCCACTCGAACGCCTCGTCCTTCGACACCCTGGCTGGAATCCATCTGGGCCAACAGCACTCAAATGCTCAGATGTTCGCTCGAACTGGCATCTATCGGGGAAGCATCGTAGCTCTCAAGAAAATATACCTGCGTGGTCGACGCCTCGAGTTGAACCGGGAGATACTAATGGAAGTGAAAAAGGTATTTACCATTGTAATATTGTTGATGTCGCTGTATAATGAGTAAAATAAATCAATATATAAAATTATTCACGTGATTTTAAGTATACTACTGATTTTTAAATAAGTACTATATAGAACTTGTATTTCAGGTAAAGGACTTGAACAACAATCATGTGGTCCGCTTCATCGGTATTTGCCTGGAATCTCCGCATGAATGCATCATCACGGAGTACTGTCAGAAAGGGTCGCTCGAGGATGTTCTCGAGAATGAACAAATCAACCTTGATTGGATGTTCAAATTCTCTTTGATACAGGACGTCTGCAGAGTGAGTTTCTGTTTCGCCTTTTGAAATGCACAGGCATGGCAAAGTCCATAGCTGCACTGTAATTGGCTAATACTAGCCTACATAGAAGCAGTGTCCCTTTCATTAGATTATGCTTAAACAAAGATGGACGTAGTTTTAAGTATGGAACCAGTCTACAAACTTTTATATGTTTCTAAACTGAAACATTTGCGGAATAAACGGTATTACGACAAAACTCCCAGAAGGGTTAACCTTCTGGATCTATGATGCTATTTAAATGGAATAATTATATCTCCAGACAAGATAGCAACATAATTTAGTGACTGAAAACTTTATTTTAGAGTGCTCATTTTTTGAATATCATATTACTGAGATAGTAAGTAGTGCAGTAATTATGTAACTTTAAAATATTTAATTTTAACATATAAATTGCAATTTTACGAGAAAAATAATTAATTCTAGTCTAAGGAAAAATCAGATAAAAATATAAATATAGCATTGCTTCTTTTAATTTCTAAGATAGAATTTTTGCTATTTGCGTTAATTCATTATTCATCCGACCCCGAATCGTCAATATATATAATATGCCTGTGGTCACAAAGCCAAACAAGCATTTTATTTGTTCTGAGTGGAAATTGCTCATCACTTCACTAGTGTATATATACAGGTATAATACGTAATCGAACTTTAAAGTTTGGTAATTAACGAAAAGACGAGCCTTTCATTTTGGCCATAATCTTACTTCTTGAAATTGTTACGTCATTCATAATATCAATCCATACTTATAAAGTAAAACAAAATCTATAAATTACAGAAATCACTGAAATTTAATATCCCACTCATCAAAATGTAGTCATGGCTATAAAAGGACGACATTAATTAAAGGAGCTAACTTTAAAAGAGGCATTCACCTAGATATGCAAATACATTAAAGAAGAGGAAACGTGTTTGAAGTAGTACACCTGTGTGGAAGTCATGTACCAGAATATGCTTGATTCGTCGTCATGTCGTCTGTTGCTTTTAATGCTTTTTAATTTTAATTTTCAACTTTATGAATTGTATATATATATATATACATGTAGTATATTCTTACAAAAGTGAAAAAATCACTTCCTCTTTCTTGATTTTTTAATACACGCTACATTTCAATATATTATGTCTGTCTGAGCTTTTTGAGTTTCCATTATCTCTTTTAGTGGCTTTCAATAAAGCAGAATGTAGGAATGCACTCTATCGTACACGTTTCGCATTAAAAGTTTAGTAGCATTCACTCATTTTCAGTAACCGATTATTTTAGAATATGAATAAGAATATCCGTCGGTATAACATTTCACATTCTATAATACATATATAACGTTCTCGAAATGCAGTCAAAACCATATCGTCCTTTGTCTATACTGTCTAGTTTTTGTAGTTTGAGTCAATTGCAATGTTTCAATATATAACAAAACATTGCGAAAAAGTTGCGAATTGATAAAATATAATAATTATTTTGCTGTTTCATTAGAGCATATCATTAGCAAGGTAGAAAGTCACTTTTGCAGTGATTTTTAGTTTTAATCGTTTTATATTTCATAATTTATTTGCCAAAGTTTTTATTTATGGATAGGCATTTTTATGTACGTTAAAAGTAAAACATCTGCCTATACAATATACTCACATAATTTTGAGTACATATACTATATTCCGCGATTAAAATAGTCTTAATATGTAATAGCTGAGGAATCTTAGATTGTTAATTAAATATATTATTTAAAAAGTAAAATCGTTCTCAAGAACAAAAAGCTAAAATACAGCAGAAATTAAAGGAAGCTCTGTATAGAATAGAAAGTATCGACCTCAAACAGCTGTATCTCGGTAACTAAGCAACCGATGACCTTGGAACTTTGGAATCACTCAGAGGCCATCACGGGCTATCGGGGCAGTTGTGTCCGTTTTGTCGTTTTGACCCATCTCCTTGACAACAGGGTCATTTGAAGTCAAATATTGGCCCCTTTATTGGAGTTTAAAAATAATCAATTGTTTAAAAGCTCCGTCGCTAAGAGATATGACAAAACGGACGCAACTGACCCGATAGCTTTGGATGGTCACCAGGTGACTCCAAAGTTTAAAGGTCATCGGTTGCCTAGTTACCGAGATACAGCCGTTTGAAGTCTAAACTTTCTATTCTACGTTGAGCTGTCGTTAATTTCTGTTGTAAGAGCAGCTCTCACTGGAGACAAGGATCGCATATAATTTCGAAGATTGATTCTACTTTTTGACTAATTTTAATGCAGCTGTACGTGCTGTCAGACAACGTGAATACTTCTTTTTGTATTTCAGTTTTATCGACTCACATTCTACTTTTTGAATAATAATAAATTATATATGTGATTACATTATATTGGGACGCACTATTCGAATAGAGGCTAGTTTTTCGCTTTTTGTGCTAATTTGCTGTCTGTCTGTACGTAGAAAACAGGAGCCTCAAATAAATCACACTACTTGTATTAGTTATATTCAGAGAAAAATATACATTTATACAGACATTAATTCCGTTATGAAACGCATGGCATTCTTTTTCTTCTATATTTTATGCATCCTCCAATTAAGCTGTGAAAGACATGTTTTGAAATAGTAATTAATAATTTATTTTGAGTTGTTAAAATAACTCGTTTAAATTTCCATGTTTTTGACATGTTTTTGTTGTTTTCTTATACTAAATGACGTGTCCTACATGCGTGCTTAATTCGTTAAACATAAAATATGATACTTCACTGAAGGAAAATCATTTATATACGCGGCTGGGATTTATGATATAAAATACGCGCCAACCTGGAATAATTAATGACCCAAGCTATGTGCGAAGTAGACTTTAAGAACATCAACTATAGACACACACTCCGTGGCTGAAGTTACATGAAATGGAGGTGGAGGCATTTTCTGACATGGAGTAAAAGTGTATTTTTGCATCTTTTATAATCACAGGAGGAAATACTTCAATTAAAATCACAAAATTCGTTCACACTGGAAATTAAATCGGTCAATTTTGAAATTATTTCAAAGTTTTAAATAGCTTTCAAATGTTGATTCATAGTAAATCCAGAATGATAGAGAGAGAGAGAGATTATGTACAGAGCGTCGACCCTTTCTGGTTCTGTATGCAGTGCAGTCTAATACTACTAAATTGCAGCTACCAAAAAACCTTTTGCCAAATAATGTTTCGAAGATTCACAGCAATTAGTTCGTTTCCTGTAGTAAAACAGTTTAAGAGGACATACAGACAGGCAATTAAAATTACATTTTACAGACAACTCGGTGAAAAAATGATTGTTTTTAAAGATTGAATTGTGTTAAAAGACAGTTTATTTATCTTTCCAAATTTATATAATGAAATCATAGACATTAATCAATTAATAAACATATTATGATTTGAAGAAATAAGTTTTTATAGTCAAAATTGTAGATCCTTTATACATTTTTAATTAACACGATAAAGAAGACAATTATTGTAAGATTACTATTATTGATATACTATAGGTATATCTTTCCGATAATAATATGTTAATGAGTTGTCACGTACTTCAATTTTTGCAATGAAATTAGATATTATATTAACCCAATTCTCAGAATTTACAATATTAACAATGTAACCTTTTTAGATCGATATTCGTATATATTGATTGATGTCAATGCTTTAGATTGAAACAGTATGTTAAAGGCGTTTTAAAGCAAACGATTTAATTAATACTACAACTTTAATCGATCTTGCAAGAAAAAATTAATATTCATACAATTTATTTATTTTTTCCAAATAATTGACGGACCAGCTTACTGCATTCTGATTGGTTAATGGTTGTATCGTGCTCTTACACTTCACTCTATGTTCTGTCTCATTGTGTCTAGCGTCTTCTTTGAGTAGGCAGTAATTTATTGTGTTGGGTATATTATTGAAATTATATTATAATAACGCGAGAATCATCTTTCAATTAAGCACCTATACGTAACGAAATAATCAATATTTTAAATTAAAATATTAAAATCAATAATAGCTTCTTTCAACCACATCCAAAGTTATATTGTGCATAGTTCACGAATTGGAATATAAAAATGAATGTCAGTAATATAATTCCAAAAACTTAAAATTCAATATAAATATTATCGAGAGAAACAAGAAAATGCCTCTAAAATAGTTATTGAAAAAAGTTTATAATTTATTTTTACTACTTTTATTATATCTAGACTTTGGCAAACTAATATCTCATGCATTGGGTGTTGTAGTTGATGTAAATACGAAGAATACATTAATGAATTCAGCATATCTCAACATAATATATTAACCTATTATTGTAAAGCGAAACTGAACGAAAGTTCAGCAGCCATTCAATGGAATGCATATCATTAGTTGTGAATAATTGTTTTGGATCCCCAGATTAAGTCTTGTTATGTATTCCAAGTCACGCAACCAACTTCACCACGCCAACAGAAAAGCATTGTAAACACCCGTTAATGGTGTTGTTTATCAGGAAGTGGTATAAGAAGTTGACGTTGTAGAAAATAAGTATACACATATATTTCGAGATTCGATTAAGGTATTATCAACCAAAGGAAATTAAGTAACTTTACGAATGTTATCATTAAAAAATATGCATAATATAAGATGACATTATTAAAACTACTACTTACATTAAAAGTCGAAGGATATGTAATACAACATTACAAAATCACATTAAAAGAACATCCATAGTCACCAAAGTCATGAAATATCAATGTACAAATCGAAGCTGGCGTTGAGTAGTGCAAGGAAGACAGCTTGCGGGCATTAATTGCGCAGAAATCGATTATATAGCCACTAGATTTAAATTGCTATTATATTATGTAACACTCGTAAAGATAATTGTGCTCATTAATTGTTAGATAGAGACTAGTCAGAACTTCCCGCAATATATTGGTTATTATTTTCACTCGGGTTTTTTTTCTTCACACTTACAACGTTTATACTTTCTTACAAACCTCTTTAGAGAAAAACAGTGGCACATTTAAATGTTCGATGACTATAAATATGTATCCCTGAAAGCGAAAATGAATGGCTTAAATGTCACTCTCTCTCTCTTTCTCTCTCTCCCTCTCTCTCTCTCTCTCTCTCTCTTTCTCTCTCTCCCTCTCTCTCTCTCCCTCTATCTCTCTCTCTCTCTCTCTCTCTCTCTCTCTCTCTCTCTCTCTCTCAACAACAGGGTATGATCTATTTGCACAATAACCTTGGACCACACGGGAACCTAAAGAGCTCCAATTGTCTTGTTGACTCTCGATTCGTTCTCAAAATCACGGATTTTGGGCTGCCAACTTTCCGCGTCAATTGTGACACGCGCGATCAGGAAGCGCACCAGTACTACAGAAGTGAGCTTTATTGCTGTCTGTCTGTCTTCTACCCAACTGTCTGTCTATCTACCCAACTGTCTGTCTATCTACCCAACTGTCTGTCTATCTACCCAACTGTCTGTCTATCTACCCAACTATCTGTCTATCTACCCAACTATCTGTCTGTCTATCTACCCAACTATCTGTCTGTCTGTCTATCTACCCATCAGTCTGTCTGTCTATCTACCCAACAGTCTGTCTGTCTGTCTACCCAACTATCTGTCTGTCTGTCTATCTACCCAACAGTCTGTCTGTCTATCTACCACACTATCTGTCTTTCTGTCTATCTACCCAACTGTCTGTCAGTCTATCCAACTGTCTGTCTGTCTATCCAACTGTATGTCTGTCTACCCAACTGTCTGTCTGTCTGTCTACCCAACAGTCTGTCTGTCTGTCTACCCAACTATCTTTCTGTCTGTCTGTCTACCCAACTATCTGTCTGTCTGTCTATCTGTCTGTCTGTCTGTCTGTCTGTCTACCCAACTGTCTGTCTGTCTGTCTACCCAACTGTCTGTCTGTCTGTTTGTCTGTTTGTCTGTCTACCCAACTATCTGTCTGTCTGTCTATCTGTCTGTCTGTCTACCCAACTATCTGTCTGTCTGTCTATCTGTCTGTCTGTCTACCCAACTATCTGTCTGTCTGTCTGTCTACCCAACTGTCTGTCTGTCTATCTACCCAACTGTCTGTCTGTCTATCTACCCAACTGTCTGTCTGTCTGTCTGTCTACCCAACTCTCTGTCTGTCTATCTACCCAACTGTCTGTCTGTCTATCTACCCAACTGTCTGTCTGTCTGTCTGCCCAAAAGTCTGTCTGTCTATCTACCCAACTGTCTGTCTGTCTATCTACCCAACTGTCTGTCTGTCTATCTACCCAACTTTTGGTCTGTCTATCTACCTGTCTATCTATCTGTCTGTCTGTCTGTCTGTCTGTCTGTCTGTCTGTCTGTCTACTCAACTATCTGTCTGTCTTTTTTTGTATTTTTCTGTCTATCTGTAGTACTGTCTAAGAGTATGCATATCTGACCCACTTGTTACGCCTCAAATCATCTTTATCCGTTTGTCTATCATTATAATACATGTATTAGGTACTTCTCTGATTTTCTACCAGATTATGAGTTTACTAATTCCATAGAAATAGACGTAGCGTTAGGGTTAGGTTATCTAGAAGGGACATTGCCTACACTTCGCTAATAGTACGATGGCACCAAATGCTATCTATCCTGTATTAATAAATGGCAACAGCTATTGATCTATTGATTTT